>JAHDVE020003887.1:110000-189602 GCA_022606495.2 Halesus radiatus
TATACTATCTAGCGTATAAATTACCATATGGTTAGTTTTTATTATCATTTTAAAAGTGTTTGGTTAGGTTAGGTTAGGTTTTCGTTTGTACTTTTTTAATAAGTTTTTATTATTGTTTACATATCAACTACTACACATTGTTTTTTTTTAATTATATTTTTTATTACGTATGTAAATTCTCCTCCCTTAACCACGAACTACTGGAGCTCAACTTATGGCGAGTAGAAATAAAATCATGTAGTGATAAGTAAAATAAATAAATATTAATTATTTTTGTGTCTAGTTCGTAGAACACCATTTCATTATTTACGACCGTTCTTTCCAACCCTACTGAGCAACTGTAGAGTCGAAATTTTACCTCTACACTGTTCAAATGCGCAAATACGCTATTCCCAACGAAATTCTCGATCAAATTTATGATCAATTTAGGATATCGATTTTTGTGGATTAAGTTCCCCTCGACAAAAGACTAGTTATAAAAAGTGTCAATAGGGTGAACAGATGGCACCGAAATGCCAAATGTCATTATTAGTTTGCGATCTATTTTAAGCGAATCAAATATCGAATGACAAAGATTTATTTCCGTTTTCGAATGTTATAATATATTTTTTGTATGTTTTAAATAAAACTGAAGAGAACCTAACTTATTTTACTTACTATAAGCTACGTTTTGTCTTGTTTTTCAAATACGAGAAAGGTCATATGTCAAATGTACAAAACCAACAAGGTGTTTTGCGGCATTATCAAAAGTCAAGCTAACACTTTATTTTCAACATATTTTGAACGCACATGTTTGTAAAGTATAAAATGTTGATTTAAGTATTAGTTTTAAAAAAATACATGTATTCATAATAAATACAATATTAACTGATCTATGTTAATTTTACATTACATTTTTTTTACTTTGATGTCACTTTATTGACTAAAAAGTGGGCGGGTACTATTTTATTGTGTATGAAAGTGGGCGGGCACCTTCATAGACAATTTAGGTTGTTCAGCGATAACAAATGCTTGGAAACAGGCAAACAGAGCGAATGCTTAACAAAACACTTGGCTGATCGGTGCCTCGCATTGATCATTTGAAAAGGTGAGAAGAACGGTATTTTGCTGCTAGTGATGATCTTGATCTAAACTTCCTTTCAACTATTTACAAATTACGTAACTTATACAAAGTTATACAGAAGCCGTATTCCGTTTGTTTCAGTTGTAACTCAATTAGAGACAGTGTTGAAACTTGAAACTCTAACGAAAGCAAGCGGGAACACGACATTACACGTGTCAATCGCGTACTGAAATTATCTCACGTACAACATTAATCTGTAATAGTGATTTCACTCACAGACAGCACTCCATGTGTCTTCCCAAGTAACGAGTTCACGATATAAATGGAATTACATTCACTTTCTGTGCGGGCAAGTCATAATACTGGTTTACGGAGAGGTTGGAGAATGGACCATTATGGAGATTACGTCAGGTTTATCTGAGATGCTGCAGCCTACAGTGCTAACAGTAGAAAAATCTTTTTTTTTTTTAATACAATTTCTTCAAAAGATTGGTATTCACTTCGTAGCGTCATTATTAATAAATGAATTAAGAATTGCTTTCTATTTACCACTTTATTAATACACGCATATCTACATGTTTCGAAAGCGATGCTTTCTTCATCAGGAATGTATAGAATAAATTAAAGATATTAGTGATAAACATAGCACACAATAATGTAAGAATAGAGAAATTATAAACATAAACAAAAATTTGATTAAAGTAGGTAAGTAATTAAGTAATTAATCAAAAATGTTAATAAAAATTATATTGTCTACACTTGATATTATTATTTTTTCGTATTCTTTATATTTTCGATGAAGAAAGCATTGCTTTCAAAACATGTTTTTTTATTATTATTTTTTTAAATATATGTAATATAAACCTAATTTAATAATGTTATTATTAAATTTAGCAAGAATTACTGTTTCGGCGTTCAAGACCATTTGCAGTTTGATAATGGTCTTGAACGCCGAAACAGCTGTCACAATAATAAAAACTAAAAATACTTGCCGAAGTTTATTTTTTTTTGTTTTTTTATTTTATTTTTCTATAATATTAATTATATACAGTGGGAACTTATACCCGCTAAGCCACTGCAAGTAACTTGTCAGCAGGAGTTTATTTTAACAATATTATATAATATAACAATAAACAACAATCATCATACAAATGTAGGGTTAAAATAACATTATTAAATTTGATTTACATTAAATTTAAAAAAATAAAATAAACGGAGTTCCACGAATTAAATACAAAAACAATTAATAATTAACGTAGTCCTGAGTACCAAAACCTTTCGATTATTATATTAAATTGAAGTGATTCAAAACAAATTTACGCAATGTTAATATAAATAAATAAACTCACCCATTTGTAATCGGACAAATAATATGACAAACGAACGACTGAATATGCGACATTAATGATTAATTAATTGATTACGAATGATGACTTCATTCTTGGTAATTGGTTCTCCACAAGTTGTGCTAATGTCGTTAATACAATGATACTGAGTTTTTCTTGGGTCACCACTAAAAATACAGTAGATATGTAAGTATTCCATATAATAACAGCGAAAAGGTTTTTATTCATTTTTTAAAGGAAGCAAAAGCGAGGACATAAGCGTATGTTTCATAGAGATAATCTTAATTGTGGGATATTTGTAAAAAGCATTTACTTTGTGGCTTGCCATAATTATGAGAAAAACGCACCGGTTTCGGAAGTAACCTTCATTAAAACTAACGTAAGATTGAAAATGATAATGTAAGTATTTGTACGCAATATAACGCACAATTTCACAATGTCGACATTCTTCACAATACCCTTTCAAAATATCGAACCGAAGTAATACGTACGACCATAAATTAATATATAAAATGTATCGAGATCATCTCCTGTCCCGATCCCATTTTCCTCTTCCTTCTTATTTTGTTTCTTCTAATAAAACATTTGTACTTAACCATTAGTAGCATAAGAAACTTTATTGGCTTACTTTTGCTAAACTTTCTTATATATAAATCTGTATTAAAATCAGTTTGTTTCTTACAAATAAATAAATAAATGATGACAGACATACATGAATATTTAGGTGTTGGCGTGGGGATCGACCAAAGGGGAAGTGTAATTAGGGGGTTTTATGGAGGAACAAAGCGATTCACTGGAATATCTAAAATACGACTACAAGATAAATTTACGTGATTATTCAATATACTAAAATTAATATAAAGAGATGTTCCAATTTCAAGCGCTTTTGAATTATCTGATTGTATCAAATCTCTCCTCTAAATCAAAATCTCTTTAAAAAAAACTCTCTTGTGGGATGAAGAATTCTCCAGGGTAGTAGGAATTAGAAAAGCCAAATCCCTTTTCTATCATTTCAAGATGAATATGGAGAACTATCTTAGATATAAAAAAAACGAATCCAATTCCAAAAGGATATGGAGGTAAAAAAAAGCCAAGTGGTACAACTTTTGCAGTTCAGTACCTTTGTACACGCCTATCTCTGGAAGTTTGGTCTATGATTCGAAGTATCCGATTGTCCTTCAGTTCTTTACTAGGTTACCTAAATAATATCGCACCTTACTAAGTGCAGCATTTATCAAATTACGACGCAATTAAAAACGCCGATTGCATAATTTGAACAGTACGATGCTTCGAGGCCAATGTTTACCTGAAAGTGGGAGGCGTTGGGATGTGTTTGAGGCTGTGGGTGCATTAGGCAATATTTGCAAGTAATTTAAGTGATTACTTTGTAAGAAATTCGAAGCATTGGCTCATTGGAATCTCGTATAACAGTACGTGGCCATCGAAATGTACACCATGGTGTTTTCAGTACTGTAAAACCTTATTTAAAAAATGTTCCACTTATTTAAACGAAAAACTGACTACCTTACTGAGTGTCTTTTCATTTAATTTATATCGTATTGTAAATTTTTTGTGTACAGTTCCAGGGAACATTTCTACCCCTTCCTGTGTAAACTGTGGTTAGAGGTGCATACATGTGGAGATAATCTTCTCTACCGAGTGAGCTGCCTATTGCTACTGTAGGGCTTTTAATTGTTTTAATTTTAAAGAATTGTGCAAAATGCGTTTTATGTCCTAGCGGCACTTGCTGATGACAATCTTATATTTAAGCCCGCTCACTAAGGTAATGGAGGGTATAAGATGGAATTTGGACGGAGGCAGAGGGGGTTAGTTATCTTTCCATTTACTTCAATTGATATTGTGTTTAATTCGTATTTAATAATGTTATTATTAAGTTCTGCAAGTGATTTAGTTTTTATTATTGTGACAGTAAATTTTAAGTTTTATGGTGTTTGAAACGATTTATTATATTTTCGGTAAACACAGATTTACTCAGAAAATAATTGTTATAATTAAAATTCTGTGAGGTACTTACAGTTGGAATCTGTTTTCCCCGCTTTTAATGGTGGTAGGTTTTTGTTTATTGTTTTATAATGACGAGAATGCTATTAAGGCAATGAATTTAAACGTGTGTAAATTCGTGAATCATTTAAAAGAAATATATTGTTTAGATTTTGCGAAAATACTACGAAGTGGTGAAAAATTATTCATTTTATTTCATTTATTATCGTTACATTAGGATCATTAGTTCGTTTATTTATCTGTAGTTGCTCCAGTGAATTAATATAAGACCCTTTCTGTCTATACGTATATATAGGCTCCTGACGGTTTCGCGGTTGGGTGGTTACGATACTTGACTACGAATACGGGGATCGCAGGTTCAAATCCCGGCGTGCGCAAGTAAATTTTATTTGATTTAATTACGTTATTTCACAATTTATTAATTAAAAATAACATGCAGTAAATTTGTGGCATGTTTCAGAATGGTAGATACTCTCAGTATCGCCCTGGTGAAAGATCACCATTCATAATAGAAATGTTACTTGAAATGGCTTTAGCCATGTTTGGTGACCAGATGTGAATAGCCAGGTGAAGAGATGGTGAAGAAGAAAGGTGGGGAAGTACCTTTCTTCTTCACCATCTCTTTTCCTCCTCAATACCTTCAGTCTCACAACATACCCCAATTGGTGATGCAATAGTCTCACTGGCTCCAGACGATTGGGAGCAGTTGAGATTTAAAAAAAAAATGGTAAAAAATCACTAGTTCGTTTATTTATCTCTAGTTGCTCCAGTGAATTTAATCTAAGACTCTTTCTTTCTATATGTCAGGGTTTGGGCTCGTTGTAGCCAAGCAGCAAAAAAAACTGCAACTTCATAGCCCATCTCCCTTGCTTACATTATCTATGGTTGTAGCAAACAGATAAAACACAAATAAATTGATTAAGTAATGTCTACAAGAAATAGGTATTTAAGCAACCCAAATATAAGCTTTATCTCATATCTTGATACTCATTATCAATAGATACTTTCTCGGATATGCCGACATAGTTCATTCAGGTCACACCTTAAGGGGAACGGCTGCGCGGCCTGTTTCATACAAAACTTAATTTAGGATTTGAGGCCAAAATACCCATCCAAACTGAATGATATATTTTTTAAATTAAAGGTTTAGTAAATATCTAGTACGGATGAGAAGTAATTTATTTATTTATGTTTTAAATTATGAAATATTCGTCATTAAATGAATTGATTTTTCGCGATTTTAGAGGCATCTTTAACAATTATTTGGGGGCTAAGGTTTGGGTTTTGTAAGTTCATAAAATTATAATTTAAATACTTCTAATCCGTACTAGACATTTGCTATACCCTTTGATGCAAATAAATATCATGAGGTTTGGGTTAGTATTTTAGCCTCAAATCCAAAATTTAGTTTTGTATGAAACAGGCCGCGCAACCGTTCCTCTTAATTTTTACATGGCATTTTCGGCACATTTTGCCAAACGAGTTTTTTTACGCTTGGTTATAAATGAAAGAACGATTAATATGAAATGTCAAGAATACGAAAAATAAAATGGTTTGATAAGTTCAAACGAGAGAGATGCAGCCACTGTGCAGCAATATAGTTTTTTTTTTTTAAATAACCCATATAATTAATGCAAACGATGATCCATAGTTCAATTTCGAAACGACTAAATATCTTCGTATTAATATTCAATGATATAAAAATTAATGTTTGTCTGTCCTCGATTTTCTCAAAAACTACTAGACCGGTTTCGCTGAAAATAGTAAACTTTGTTCATATTAGTGCCGGGAAGGTTTAGAGAGTAGTTTGATTGAAATCTAATGTGTAAAACTGTTGCTACAACGTTTTGAAATCAGTATGAAAAACATTGAACCCGCCATGTTGTATTGAGGTTAGACCATAGATATAATACTCTGCTTAGCCGCAGATTACATATTCCAAAAAAAGAAGGTTGTTGTAGAATATTTTCAAAATGCAAAACACAAGTAGGTACCTACTAAAGAACTTTATTATTTAGATATATTTTTAAAAATAAATGTTTGGAATGAAATAAAATCTAATGAATGTTTATTTGCTTATTGATAGTAATAGTTGTCACAAGGCATTACTTTCACTGTCAAATCAATTATGGCACCCAAAGAATAAGCGAAAATTCTTGCACTTATTACTTTTCTTAGGACAGTGATTTAGTTACCACTTGTGACACTGGCCAGATTATTATGAAATTTTGCTCCTAAAACTCCAATATCTTGGTCATAATATGGGGAAAGAAAAAAACACGATTACTTAACTGATAATCCAGTAATGTACTGTATATACATAGAAACGACCATTCTGTATTGATTTTATAAAAGCTTTCAACAAAGTTAACCACTCAATCCATCTAAACCAATTAATGTCAATTAGTGTCAACAGTGATGTATTAAGTTAGGTTCCATCTTATAAAAGCAACAGATCTGAAGCAGTAGCCACAAATGAACTTATAAAACATCGTAAAGATTATTTATGGAATACCACAGGGAAGCCGATCGGACCCACTTTTATTTTAAATATTCACATACTGTAAAAAATAATCATACATTTAAAACTGGATAAAGGTAACATTGTTTAGAAATGATTTAAAAAAAATCTATTATATTTTACCGACCGCCCTGGGCATTATTCTTTATACATTAGAGGTAGAAGATAAAAGAAGTAAAGAATTTTAAAATTAGAAGCACAATATCAACTTGGAGTTATAAGTCTAAGCATCTCAATTTACATATATAACTTTTAAAATTTAAAAAAATTGTACACTTTGTTGAACACAAACTAAAAACTAATTTTGGCAAAATAATTACTCCTGGCCTTGAAGCAACTGAATCTCTTAAATCTGAAGAGCAAACAAAGGTCGATGAACAGATAATGAACAAAGCCAAAGAAAACCAAGATTTATAAACCATTAAATAAATTCGTGTTCTTCCTACCAGAACCTCATTACAGAGGATGTATTTATTACACAAATATAACAAAAAGTAATTCCTTAGAAAAAAAACAGTTGGGTATAATATGTATAATGCGTTTTCAATACATCTCATTTTTGATACCGACAGATCAATAATTGTAAAACATGGAGCAAACAATACGTGTCGTGTCTTATTGTTGACATTTAAAAGCATATTTAAAAGCTCCTTAACCCATGATGGAATAAACGTTGTAAATCTAACAGAAAATTAATTCACCTCAATACTGTTACAGCAAAATCTTTTTTCATATTGTAGTACAGCAGAAAAATACGTTCACGTAGAAAATTCAGATGGAAAAAGCTGAACGAATTTCAATTTCCCATTCATCTCTCTAGACGTGTTAAGGCGATCCACTTTGTAAAGTTCGATCGAAATCACGCACCCCTTATGCAGGTGGCGAAAATGTTGAAATTGTGTTATGCAAAAAACAAACATCACGAAATTCGTGTTTTATTTTATTTTGTAAAGTTCAGGCATAAATATAAAAATATTTTTCGGTCATATTCTAAAAAAACTAAATTTACTACCACATACAATATGACGATATCTGAAAAGGGGTTCGTAAGTAGAAGATTTTGTACTTTAAACATTTTTTTAGGTCTGTTACATTATTTTTTTATAGGCTTATAAAAAGACTCATAAAAAATGCCCGGTTAAACTAGAGGCCAAGATGTGTTCTACTTGGAGTATTTAATTATATTTCTAGGCCATGAAATTATCAAACAAAAAACACATGATTTTGAATTACTTCGCATTTGAACAGTCAGTTACTTTGCAATCTTTCTTTTCCCTATATTACTCCCCTTCCCCCTCCCTCCAGCCACACAACATACCAATTTTACAACCTGCAGATAAATATAATTCATTCAATTACATATTGATGAAGAAAAAATAATTAAAAGATTAAACACGTTATAACAAATATATTTTTTAAATTATGTTATCTTTATTAAATTATTCCGAAACGTCCAGTCACAACAAAATTATAATAACATATTAATAAAAAACGTTCATTTGTCAATTATAGGTCATCTTACATATTTTCATTTTAACGTAATATTTAATTATAGCAATAAGGAACTCCAGTCCAAATTATTCATATTTTTTTATCAATAATGACGTTAAAACTTAAATACTAAGTAAAAAAAATTTTCTAAACTTAATTTTCAAGGTTTCAATTTTCAAAGTCCGCCAAAATGCCCCAAATCTATGGCCGGTCGGTTTTGGTCAGTTTTGAGGTTATAATGTCAAATGTCAAAACAAGGATGAGCTTTACCGTATATAATTTTATATTCTAATCATAGTAAACCATAAATAAACATCAGTAATAAAATTATGTTTTTTTTTAGAAACTTTAAGTCAAAGAATAATAATAGTATTGAGCATTAACATTATTATAACATCCGTATTGATAATTGGGTTGCTCAAGAACAGCCTAATTTATTTCATTAAATACTTTTTTTTAATATTAAACAACAATTATAGAGCTTAGTCACCCAAATTAAGTTTAAAATTTGCCAAAACTAAAAATATAAAAAATAAAATTGAAAAATAAAAATGTCCATAACAATCCAAACACAGAATGCGCGATAAAGTCAGATATTCCAAATGCAATGGCAGCAACATTACAAGGTGTTTCGATGAGATGATTTTTTGTTCACTTTTAAATAACGATTTATAAATTTTACGTGTATAATATTCAGAATCGGCTTTTGTTGATCCATATGAATATATATTTTTAAAGCCATTATATTTTTCACTGGAGTTCCTTATTGACAATAGGTCACTGTTCAGCTATACATTGCAGCTGGCTTTCAGCAGTGCCTCTAGATAGACATCAGCTAAAATTGCATATCTTACATAAAATCTCTACAATTATTTTTTTTTTTTTAAGTTTATTAATGTAAAAATTATAAAATTACAAAATCAATAACCCAGGTATCCATTTAATTAATTACCAATGATGATGTTGTTCGGCTGACTGTGCCGTCAGCAACCATTCATTGCAGGACTTCTTGAAGCACTGCAGCGATGTCGAACTTCGAAGAAGATAGTGGCATTTCATTACAAAGTTTTGTTGAGGAATGGACATAATAAACCAATAAAACATATTTATTCATAAATTCGCTATCATTAAAATCATGTCTCACATTATAAATATTGTAATTATTATGTATGATTTAGAACCGTAAAAATATGCTCGCTTTATGGTTATAACTTATAACTCATAAATAATGTATGATTTTTTTTTTTAATTGGCTTCGTCAAATCAAATAATACATTTTTTAACAGCATGTAAAAACGTCTGTTCAATAACATTTTATCCTGCCAATTTTTCAACAACACCAGGACTGAGCATTATAAACACTCGCTTGTACCTAGATTACATGGAGTTAGTAATAGATACGCAGATGTGGCGGATCTATTTAACTGCACGGGAGGTAAGTACAAGAAGGCTATACTATGATGTATTTTCAGTCAATATTAATTTATTAATTGATAAACTAAAGTTCTTAAAAACTTAAAACAAGATTTTTGTGCAAAGCGCAAAGGGTAACAATTATTATTTTTATAAACAATAATTATTAATCTAAAACACTCATCCAAATTGAAAAAACCTTCCGAGCAAAGATAAATGTCGCCGGCAGGACTCGAACCCGCACCCTTCTAATGTCCGGATTTAGCCGTTACAAGCCTCTCTCATACTTATAAAGTTGGTTGTTTACAGGTGAAAAATATAATAAAAAAAAACAGTAATTATTGAATGGAACACTAGTATATATTGATTAACTTGGCGGGTTTGCGATAAGCCGACGTAGCTCAACGGTAGAGCATCTGACCGGACATTAGAAGGTGCGGGTTCGAGTCCTGCCGGCGACATTTATCTTTGCTCGGAAGGTTTTTTCAATTTGGATGAGTGTTTTAGATTAATAATTATTGTTTATAAAAATAATAATTAATATTAATTTAACCTAAGTTTACTATATATTTTATATGTACACATATCTTTTACTTTTATATCCTTCGTGAACTTTTATTTTTTATATACTCTCTGATGTCATTGTACGACCTAATGCTACATTTAATAGTTAACTTTTTAAATTATCTGCGCTATATTATTTTGCTTGTAGTGAACTGTGGCGTGTAATTATTGTTTGTGGTATTTATACCGTTGATATTGAATTAAATTAAAACAGATAAAGGCGATATTCGTTAATCTGTGGCACTGCCGAGAGCCAGTGTCTCTATTTCATCCGTTTGGGAATGTTGTGAGGGAAAGAATTGAGGAAGAGGAAAGATGAACAGGATCTGGCTATACAGATCTGGTTACTTGCCATAGTTGTAGCAATTTCAGCCAATACTGTCAGTAACATGTTGATCAGAATTAAAGCCTTAATTGAAATGGTTTTAGCCGTGTTTATTGACAATATATAAATAGTCAGATACTTGTAGCCTTCATCAACGAATTAGTAGCATTTATGACGTCTAAAAGGGATAGAAATGACAATATAGTCTCCTTTAATGGAAGCAATCTTCCCAACAAGCCTTCCATTGATATGATTGGTGTAACCCTAAGTGACCAACTCAGGTATGGGGGCTCCATCGAAGACAGAATAAAATTAACCTCTCGGAAGCTGGGCGTACTGATACATTAATAGTACACAACTGCTGACAAAAACCAGTAAAAAAAAACGAAAAAAACATTGTGTAAAAACTTGTAATTTTGGGCGACTGAATCAAAAAGATGTATCTCTATAAAATGGCACCCATTAAAAATACCATAAAGACCCGTAAAAAGAAAACTGTGCCTGAGGTCAAACCAATAAATGAATGCTGTTTATTTTTATTTATTTTATCATTGATGAAGACAATATTAACATATGCTAAATGAATCACGAAACCGTAAAAACCACAGAAAATAAAAAGATATCAGTCGCATCTAGGACTCTAACCCAGGACCTCTGTCTTATTGGGACAACCGTTCTACCGACTAAGCTAATGAGACCAGTTCAATTTACGCCATCTTCATAGATATCATACCTTAAATTCAAGACTTTCAATATTATCGTCCATTTTAAATCCCATATGCTGCTTTCTTTATGACGATTACAAAGTTCTTCCCGAACACAATGACAATCTCGGATATACATCTGAGACATCTATTGACTTTTCTACAAGTCTAGAAGTATATTCAATTTATTTTTAACAACTTTGTTTTGGAATCTTAAATGCATAATTGTCGCATAGTTGACTACCCACCCCTCCCTACACGATCCGATTCTTATTGTCACTGGAAGGAGATATTTTCCAGCTCAGTTTCAATCAAACGCTTGTCGCGGGATGACAAGGGAGTTCACCGCCGCGACATCAGAGCAGCTGGCCAATTCTGGATTAGTGAAGTTTCAGTGAGATGGAATTAAGTGCTAAGACGATATCCACGAACAACGTAGGCTTATTCAATTTCCGTAGCATCCTCCCGTGTTTCTTTCAGTCCATCCTTCACCACTTTTTTTCTCATCTGGTTCTCCAGATTAACTTCGCTGCCAGTCCAGAATAAGTTATTAAAAAATAAAAGTAAATTGAATTTATTTATTTTATTTAGCTAAGTAGGCGAAACGAAATGGGCTCGCGGATCGCATGTTGCCCGCGTGCTGCGGGTGTGCATCACTGCTCTACAGTCAGACAGAATGACATCACCTCTTTCAAAACGGAATCGGCTAGCAATAAAATAATGTATACAAAAAAGGAGCAGCCAGTATTGTTTGCACCGAGACGGGTCAGATGTGATGCCGATTCGAGTCCTTCAAAGACTTTGTCTCTGATAGCATAATTAATTAATGGACACTGTTATTTTGAAATGGGTTAATTATCTCAGTATCTACATATGTACTTGCGACAATAATGATTAGTATTATTTATTTATGTTTTGTGCTGCTTATCTATTTTTTTATTGCTTTTTTTATAGACTGTTTTTTTCTGGGTTTAATATTAAATTTTAAATAATGATTTATATCATAATTTAAAGATACTTTTAAACCACTAACTCAACAAAAGAGGCCCTGAGGAAAATAATTCCCCTTGAGGATGCTGTGTGGAGGTTCTTTTTGAAGAGAGGAAGGAGTGAAGATGTTGTAGGTGGGAAAAAACGTTCCACAGCCGAGCTGCTGCACAGTCGTAGAAACGACCCGTTCTCATGTGATAAATGTCAACCGTTACAATTGTTGATTCCGAAAGGATCCGAAAGGCTAGTTCCTAGAGTATCTTCCGTTAAAATACCGGCAGAATAAGGACAGCATTTCCACCTGGCGCCTGTGCTCTAAAGATTGCAATCCATTTGTTAAGATAGGGGAATCTATTAAAAAAACACCTGTTTTTGTATAAAGTCAAACCAGAGCTGAATGCTTAATTCTACAGTGGGGTGCACTTGTGATTTGTACAGGGTCAGCAGTTGTGTACTATCTGCAGTATCTGCGGGTCCTGTATTGTACGCCCAGCTTCTGAGATGCTAACTTTACTCTGGCTTCTATGGAGCCCCACGCCTGAGCTGGTTACTTGTTACTGGGTTATCAACCACGCCTGGCATATCAATAGATGGCTTGTTAGGAAGATTGCTTCCGTTGAAGGAGACTAGGTGGTCATTTCGATTCCTTTTGGATGTAATCAAACAAGATTGGGTCTTTGAGTAGGTCTTTTGGTCGTAATCAGACATCATTGGGTCTTTGATTGGGTTTTTAGACGTAATCAGACACGATTGGGTCTTTAATTGGATCTTTTTGACGTAATCAGACATTATTGGGTCTTTGATTGGGTCTTTTGGACATAATCAGACATGATTGGGTCTTTGAGTGGGTCTTTTGGTCGTAATCAGACATGATTGGGTCTTTGATTGGGCTTTTAGACGTAATCAGACACGATTGGGTCTTTAATTGGATCTTTTTGACGTAATCAGACATTATTGTGTCTTTGATTGGGTCTTTTGGACATAATCGGACATGATTGGGTCTTTGAGTGGGTCTTTTGGACGTAATCAGACATGATTGGGTCTATGAGCGGGTCTTTTGGACGTAATCAGACATGATTGGGTCTTCAGAACATTAAATTCGACGAGGTTATTCTCTTACCCCGATTATTAGAATCAGAAAAAAAAAACTTTAAATCCTCCAAAAATTTTAACAGTGGGTGTATCCATAGTTTCCGAAAATAGCCTATTTCACCAACTGAATTGGGAAGTGATGTCAGTTCTTGTAACGTACTTAGTTTGATAGTAAAAATGAATGAATTACTAAAAACCTTATCAGTATTTTTTGTCGTTCATTGTATTATACCGTGAGATTCCTGGATTATTTTATCAATATGAGAATTTCTTATCAATGTTCAAGTATTCTTGATGTTGGAGTAATATTCCTAAATATAGGAAAGAATGATTTTTTTTAAAATATATATTAACTTATTGAAGCGTATACACCTCATTGCAATACATTTTTAATCATATAAGATATTATTAAAAACTCAATAATCGAAAAGAAAAAGTAACGGTAGCAGCTGGGACTCGAAGCCAGGAGCGCTCTTCTGGTTCTTTTTAAGGAAGATTTCTTATCATTTTCCCCAGGCTTAAAGACTTCTTGATTAACTGCGGAATGCCGGTGATGCATAGTAAAAAAATCGTTAACCGATTGTTACGAGAATGTTAGAAACCACAAATTGATGAAATATCTTCAAGGTTTTGAACTCAATACTTTTTAAAACAATTACTTTATACTATAATGTACTTTTATTTTATTTATTAATAGTATAAATATGGATTTTGATGAAGAATCACGTTTTGTAAAAAGGTACCTCCCTCACTAGATAGTAATAATGACCTGTTTATTCTGTCACTACTTCTAAAAGCGACATTTGCCGCCTGCATTTATATCTCCATTTATAATTGTAAAGCAGCTAATATTGTTTAAAGTTGATAGCAATGTAGTTAGTAACACGATAACTTACTTAATATTGAGTTTTTCTCTTGTTAAAACTACGCAAATATTTATATTTTTAATGAATGTCATTCGCTGAATGACAGCTGACACCTGTCATCCGAAAGAGTCTTTAAGCCTAAGGAAAAGGATATGGAATCTTCCTTAAAAATAACGGGAATAGGCCTCCAGGACATCACATTGATGTATATAAATGGGGTAAACATCTGTGTTCGAAATATGGGTAAAATAAATGAGGCCAATTGGCTACATTGAGATAACACGGGCTCCAGTCGATTACAAGCGCTCGCCGAGTATGGATTTCCAAAGATTGCTGCAAAATGCCTAAATGACTGCATAAGTCGTTTTGAAAAAAGGGTCTCCGGTTTTACGCGTTCACTCTTTTTCCAATATCCCTATCAGTCTTTCCATCTCTCGTAAACTTACTTCCCAAATATACAAACATTCTTCTTTTATTAATATTACGTACGTGGCAGAGCGGTACGAACATAGACTCAAGTAGGAATTGCAAATCCAGAGCCTTTTCTGATTTCTTAAACTCAATATCCGGATGTATCGGACAGCAGAGACTTATCACCGAAAATATTACAATAGAAATAATTACGCATTTTATGTTTCATGTAGTTTTTCCAAGGTTTAATTATTCGCACGACGTAACCGTGGGAATTTAGTAATTATTTTTCGACCCTATGACGCAATTTCTAATGTTATTCTTTGTCCCCTTATTATCCTATGCATTCCTGTAGAGATAAGACAAATTTTTGCATATTAACACGTGTAGAAACTGTTTAACTAACTAACTAACCATCACGCCGTTTCCCCGCAGGGGTAGGCAGAGAGGACGGACCGCCAAACTCGATCTTAGCATACACTTCTTGCTTCATTCACATTCATACATCGTCTCATACATTCTCTTCTATTATTCCGACTTCTGACATGGCCCGACTCAAGTATTTGATTCACTTGATCGTGCCATGTCTTCCTCGGGCGTCCCCGGCTTCTTTTTCCATTCACATTCGCGAACAAAGAAACTGTTTAATTTTGTATTTTCGTAAGAAGCAATTACTTTCTGGTTTGACATATTTATTAAATAAAACAAACACTTTGTTTTAAACCACAAATTTATTTTTAAATTTATCAGCAACCGGTTTCGTTTGTCTCCACCTTCATCAGGGAAAATCTTGAAACTAAACAAAAATACATAGAGTGAAAGCTTAAGCTAGAGAAAGCTTCCCGAAGAAGCTATTAAACATAAATTAGAGGTTTAAAAGAAAGTGTTTTATTTAATAAATTTATTAATTTTAGCCCAATAAATACGGAAGCAACTGGTAAAGTCGTCGAACTGATTGTTCGACGACTTTCACGAAGTCTGTGTTTTATTTACAAAATCCCTAACCAAGGTCCTGAAAGGAGAGTACTCCACATACTCCTTTTTACATTTTTTTTGCATTCTTACATTTAACATTAATTTTTCTTACATCCGTATGTATGCATACATCTTCTTCCCCTTGTCCTACTCGGAAAGGAAACAATGGAAGTTTAACAAAAGGTAAGCCAACAAAATTTTTTGTGCTAACAGTGGTTAAAAACAGATGTTTTATTTAGGAAGCTAATAAGATAAAGAAAAAACAAAATAAGAAGGAAGGGAGAGGAAGAGGAAGATAGGATCGGGACAGGAGATTCTCTTGATGCATTTTATATTCGTGCATCGATTTGTGGTCGTATGTATTACTTCGGTTCGATATTTTGAAAGGGTATTGTGAAGAATGTCGATATTGTGAAATTGTGCGTTATATTGCGCACAAATACGGGGAATTGGAGAATTTACCCTAAGATTGGTCCTGCATGCGGGCAAATAAAAAAATCGGTTTGTCGGTTTATTATAATAGCAATACTGTCTGAAAGCTTATTGACCTGGCCGCTAGAGTCATAGACGTCCGTAAAATTTAATATGATAATGGAATATTGTAAATTATTAACTAGGACTAGCTAATGTGTACCCGCCTTGCTCGGTTACAATAATTGATTTGACAGCGAAAGTAACTATCTCCAAATAAAGAAACATTCATTTGAATATTTTATTTCATTCCAAACGTTTATTTTTCAAAACATATCTAAATCATAAAGTTCTAAATTAGGTACCTACTCGTGTTTTCATTTTGAAATATTCTACAATTGATTTTTTATATATATATATATAGATTCCGCAAATGACATATATACCATTTTTAGGGTATTTCGTGGAACATATTTTTTTTAATTTACTGAAATTATGGGATACTTTGGCACCATTACAAATGTCAACTTTATTTTCTAAAAAGATCCTAACTCGATAAAAAGCATGGACGTAAATGAATGTTCGATTTACATTTTGGTCTACCATTAGGCACAATGCTTCTGACCTATTTGTAGGTGTACCTCTAATAGCAGTGTATTTAGTATTTATTTACAAAAGCGTTAATGTCTGTCCACATCGTAAATCTTACATTTATACTATTCTTATTGGCGTTTTCAGTATTCACCTTTAGACTCCACAGGGTAAACACTCTAGGAATTAAATTTCTATGGCGCGTTACGTCATCGACAGATAGGACGATCCTCAAAATGTCAATAATATATTTTAGTTTATTTTCTTTTATAACTCCGGTCAACATCTTGTATTATTTGCAAGCGGCCGAAATAGTAACAGAACTAACGAATGACACAATGTTTTATTTTATTTTTATGTTAACGGACCATTGTCCAATTCAATTATACTAAATGATATTCAATTGGACTTCTTGCTTCATTCATATTGTCTGCTGATATTCTGACTTCTGACATGGCCCGACTCAAGTATTTGATTTTTTATTTTTTTAAATGCATATCACACAAGAATCCCAACTGCTCCAAACCGTCTGGAGTCAGTGAGACTATGGCATCCCTAACTGGGGAATGTTGTGAGGCTGAAGGTATTGGGGAGGGGAAGGAGGGGGGAAAAGGAAGGTGGGGAAATATCATAATAATAAAAGGTGATTCAATTGATCGTGCCATCTCTTTCTCGGGCGTCCCCGACTTCTTTTTACATTCACATTTGCTTCATATATTCTCCGTACTCTCCTTTCTGGTTCATTTGCTCTATATGCCCAAACCATATAAAAGTCTCTTTTTTAATCTTACGCATTACGCTTACATCAGCATTGTATTATTTGCGAATCTCTACATTTTACCCACGATCATACATAGTTTTACTACACATTCTTATTTCTATAGCATTCAGTCTACTTTCATCTTTCCTCTGCCAGTTCCGTGCCTCACTGCCACATATGCCAGGGTTGGTATCAGCACTCCACTGTGGACTGCTAGCTTCGCTTGCAATTTTTTGTTAGCGCCAACCGCGTGCAGTCCTACATTAATGGAATTTCCTGCATTCACCCTTCTTTCAATATCCCTATGAGTCTTTCCATCTTCCAAATATATAAACTCATCGTCCTGCTCCAAGAATTCATCATTGTCCAATTACTCAAAATACACAACACTAAATGAGTTAAACAAGATCCACAGACAAATAACAGTACAAACCGGTCAGTCAGGCGTCGTTAGTTCAATTCCTCGGCTGGCTAAGTTTTCCATTACGACACATGCAACATCTTCCACTTACTGTGATGGTAGTAGGAGATTTTCAAAGATTTTCAGGTTATTCGTAACCAGGGAATATTTGTCTTTCTTTAAAAAAAAAATACAAAATACAAGAATGAAGCAATGACAAAAATATAGATTTAAAAGAACATCCAAGTCAAAGCCTGAATAAGGTTTTGGTATAGTCCATGATTTCAGTCATACTAAATGATATTCTACGAAGTTTATTTTAGTGAAGCCTGACAAAAATCATTTTAACTTGTACCAATATTTTGTTTTTTAAGTCACAATTTGTTTTAGCGAGACCGCCGAGTGCAAAGTTAAGCGTGTCGATCTATATACGGGATGTATCAATACATTCCCGACAGAATTTAACCAGAGATTCATGGGCATATTTGGAGTAAAATATGTATGTCATTCTGCTGTTTAATGACATTTAAAAAAACATTTTTCACCACTGGGTACAATCTAACGCATCATGTGATACGCGCTCCGTCTTGTTCCAGCAGCACCGTACATACGAGATGGAGCACGTATCACGTAATCCGTTGCGACCTGTGGCAGTGTAATCAGTGGCGACATTTTATAATATATGTTAATATAGGTAAGTATATATATACATTTTAATTTTTTATGTCAGCACGGCTTAAGAGTCCCAACTGCTCTCAACCGTCTGGAGCCAGTGATACTATGGCACCCCCTATTGGGGTTTGTCGTTAGGCTGAAGGTAGTGAGGAGGGGAAGGAGATGGGGAAGAGGAATGTGGGGAATTACCTGTCTATTCAGATCTGACCACCAAACACGGCTAAAGCCATTTCAAGCAACTTTTCGATTCTAAATTATGATCTTTCACCAGGGCGATACTGAATGTATCTATCATTCATATATTTCATACAGAGCAAAATGACATACCTATAAATTTTTTAATACAAATATGTTTGGGAATCACTGGTAAATTTGCCGAGTACGTGCCGATACATTCTGTATATAGCTAGCAATTACCCGGCCTATATTGCAACTATTGATAGATACGGAACTAACGACAACTTTTTGATATTTACGTGAATATTTCAAAGCTCCATAACTCGTGATAGAAATGGCGTCGTGAGCTGGAAAAATCTGCGTTGTTCTACAAATTTCAGACTGTAAAATCAATGCAAATTTTGTGACACTAGAGCTCACCAATCAACTAAGCGTTTTTCTTTCATCATGTTAATTATTATTACGAATCTCCACATTCGGTCATTAATGGTTTTACCACTCATACGCCTCAGGGATCACATTTAAAACATCCCATTAAAAAATATACATTTTCTAGCAAACAATTAGTTCTGGCGTTAATTTTGTTTTTGTTATTAAAACACAGATCAAATAATATATAGAGATGCCCTAACAGGGCGAGGGGCGAGCTAGGTGTGCCGCCAATTTAAGTAAAACAACAGATAATTAAAAACAGAATATTTTGTTTGACCCTTTTTATAGTTTTTTTTTATTTTTTATTTCTTACCGCACTCAAAATCACGCGAAACATAAGAGACCTTTTTTTTATTTAATATAAATACACATAGAATATTTAATAGTACAGATATAATAGCTAATTACAAAAAAGTATACATTTATTTTACAAAAAATGCCCAACTCAATAGAGAAAGATTTCTCGTGTTTGAGTTGCGGAGCACCGCCATCTAGCAACAGTAGTGAATAAATAAAAGTAATAGAAATAAAAGTACATCCCACAGTTGTCGAATTGGTAATTAATCCGTTATTAATATCTCTCCAGGCATCCCCGACTTCTTTCGCCATCCTATTTCGCGTCTATTTAAAAATTCATGCATCGCAACCACGCCTGTAATGAACGGTGAACGTATTGCCTGCGAGTATAATTAGAAGCATCTTAGGAATTTATCAATAAATAAAAGGCGTGGTTGCTAATTTATTGGGAAATGATCGAGTAAGACATGTCTTTTAGAAGACGGGTCATATACGATTGAACTTGTCTAATATTTACATATTTTAACACGTGATTTAACGTCATTAAGCAATATTTCGTGACATATGTCCATGGGTAATATCTCATTGTTGATTTCTATCTTAGTATGTCTATTCATAAGTCTCTATATAAAAATGAATGTTTATCTGTCTGTCTGTCCTCGATTTTCTCGAAAATTACTGGACCGGTTTCGCTGAAAATAGCACAGTTTGTTTTTATTAGTGCCGGAAAGGTTTAGAAAGTAGTTTGAATGAAATCCGATATGTAAAACTGTTGCTATAACGTTTTAAAATTAGTATGAAAAACATTGAACCCGCCGTGTTGTATTGAGGTTAGCCCATTGATATACCACTGTGGTTAGCCACAGATTACATATTAAAAAAAGAAGGTTTGTTTGGTTAGAATATTTTCAAAACGGAAAATACAAGTAGGTACATACTTAATAACTTTATTATTTAGATATATTTTGAAAGAATAAATGTATGGAATGAAATGAAATTTTCAAATGAATTTTCTTTTATAATTTCTTCAAACAATCGGTATTCACTTTGGGGCGTCACTATTAATTAATTAATTAAAATATATGCTTTGTCGTGTATTTTTTCGGCATTCACCATATAGCAATTTCTAGACATTTTGTTTGGAAGTTTTAATTTACCATGTACTTTTGCTATTTTTGGATTAATAAATTAACAAAAAAACCGTGCCATTTATGAGCGTGCTCTTTAGAAACTTTAGAAATTAACAAAAAAATTAAATCTAAAATTAATTTAGTAAACAAGATAATAGCTCCCTGTAAATCACCTTTACTAACCATGTTTCCTATTAACTTTGACTCCTCCCACCACCCACCCCCCTCCAAATCACCACTCCCTCTACCCTCACCTAATTTCTGTACTTGTCTAATTTAAGTTAGTTTTAAGAACGCTCGTCAATGGCACGGTTGTGGCGAAACCGGTAGCGAATTTATTAATCCAAAAATAGCAAAGGTACATGGTAAATTAAAACTTCCAAACAAAATATATACTTTGCTTACACCACTTTATAAATATTTATATAAATATCTACATGTTTCAAAAGCGATGCTTTCATCATCAGGATCATCGATATATTCACACATTCCTGATGACGAAAGTATCGCTTTCGAAACATGTAGATATTTATGTATATTTATAAAGTGGTGTAAGTATATTTTTTTAATTAATTAATGAACGTTTCTTTGTTTAGAGATAGTAATAGTTGTCACAAGGCATTACTTTCGCTGTCAAATCAATTATGGCACCCAAACGACAAGCAAGAATTCACATCTTTATAACTTTCTTCCAAAGAAAATAAATAATTCTGAGCAAGACCGCGTACACATCGGCTTGTATTATATATTTTTTTTATGTGAGATAGTTAGGGTAAGCAGTGCTTATGTGACTTTATGGAATGCACGCCCCTGGCTGTATGAATAACACTATTTGACATTCGCATTAATAATTCAATCATTACAGTTCAGCGGTCAAGTATTGGAATGTCAAGTTGAGTATTATTGTATTTTTACATCATGACCTCATCAAGGTAATTGAGTAATCAAAAAAGTTAGCATTAATTAAGTTTTAATAGCTGGAGGACGACGCGTGCTGAATTTAGAATTAAATTAAACGGATTCCGGCGGAACCGCTCATGCGGTGATCTTCTAGCGTGAGTGACCCATGTTTGGGGGCAGTGTCTGGAACGTTATGGTGAGATTCAAACGGTCTCACTGGACATTTCTAAGGCCTTTGATCAGGTTTGGCACCGAGGACTTGTCAACAAACTGCCTTCTTACGGACTTCCTTGTGTGCGTGGATTGCCGACTTTCTGAGGGAGAGATCGATTCAGACGGTTGCTGATGGTTTCATCTCTTCCTCGCATTTAATAAATGCTGGCGTCCCACAAGGATCGGTTCTGTCTCCGACATTGTTTTTGTTGCACATCAATGACCTCTTGACATGTGCACCAATCTATTGTTACGCGGATGACAGTACAGTCCATGGTAGCTTTTTGTTTGACAAGCCCCCAAAGGGCACACAAACTCCAACGGCTCGGAGGGCTTTGAAACAGAGAATGGACGGTTACCTTGAGAGGGTCTCCTTTTGGGGTAAGAATAACCTCGTCGAATTTAATGTTTCAAAGACCCAATCATGTCTGACTACGTCTAAAAGGGATCGCAATGACAATCTAGTCTCCTTTAATGGAAGCAATTTTCCCGACAAGCCCTCCATTGATATGCTTGGTGTAACCTTAAGTGACCAGCTCAGGTATGGGGGCTCCATCGAAGCCAGAGTAAAGTTAGCTTCTCAGAAGCTGGACGTATTGTGCAGAGCCCGCAGATGCTTTAATAGTACACAACTGCTGACCCTGTGCAAATCGCAAGTGCCCCCCCGCTGTAGAATTTGGCAGCCACCTTTGGTCGGGAGCCCCAAAATATCTGAAAAAAAAACCATTTGACTCTGTGCAGAAACGGGCGGTCCGTTTAATAGATTCGCCTATCTTAACAAACGGACAGCAATCTTTGGAGCACAGATATCAGGTGGGAATGCTGTCCTTGTTCTACCGGTATTTTAACGGAAGATGCTCTGAGGAACTAGTGCCAATGATCCCTTCGGCACCGGTGCATAGTCGGAAAACACGCCAAACGCGCGTCCAACATTCGCACACGGTTGACATTGGTCACATGAGAACGAGTAGCTTCTACAACTCGTTCTTGTGTTCAGCAGCTCGGCTTTGGAATGATCTGCCAGCCACTGTGTTTCCTTCCTCCTACAATATGGGTCTCTTCAAGACCCGATTTCACCCCGTCCTATCCTCTAAAAGACCCTCCACACAGCATCCCTAAAGATTATATGATGATATAGGCCTTGAGGGAAATTATTTCCCTCAGAGCCTCCTATGTGGAGTACTGTGAAAAAATAATATTATGTTAGTTTTAATATCGTCCTGATGAAGGAAGGGTACTTCTAATAACGGTACTTAAACCGGTCGACCATTATATTAAATTGAAGTGGTTCAAAACGAATGTATGGGTTTATATTATAATTATTGCAAGCCGCAAAGTAAATGCTTTTTACGAATAATTATTTTTTCTTCAGAGAGTTTTATTTTTTTCAGAGAGTTTTATTTCTTCTTGCAGAGCTTTCAGCTTTTATGGACTTCACGTCACTGCCATTAAGGGGTGTTTTCTGGGCCACGTTATTTTAAAATATGCAAATGTTTTTTTTCTACATATTTGTACACGTTCTTAAAAGTATAATAAATATGTGTACAATATTTCAAATAGAGAATTTGGACGGTTTTGAAAATATTGAATCTTAAAAATTATCTTCTAAATATCGTCCTAGACCATAGGTTCCCAAACTTTTTTCCCCGTGGACCCCTCTGCCGTTCTTTTAATTTTCCGTTGACCCCCTCCCCCCAGCCTGTCGGTCCAAACTTTGCTACAAGACTGAAAAGTGTTATTTATTCACTGTGCTGTGCATTACTGCTGGTATGAAAATTTGCAAAAACTTACACATGAACGTGCCTGCGTGGACGCGATTCGCTTTAAGTGCGCAGTAGGCTTGTCGAGCAAAACTTACTGCGGTGCTTTACTATGCGTTTATGCCGCTCTCTGATGGTTCGGTAGGGATTCGACATAAACCGGGTGCAGCAAAGATGAAGGAAATGTTTCGCGATATTTCCTCCATTGACTCTCTAACGACTGTGCAGTGATTTGTAGCCGCCAGTAAATTGTCGGTACTGCAGATTTCTGTTTTCGCATTTACCGCTGAATGTTATCGGATTCAAAGGCAAAATCGGAAAATGTCGACTGAATCAAGTGAAGACGAGGCTCTGGTATGCTATTTATTCCCTCAAAAGAGACAAAAAAGGAGGAGGTTTTAGGTCCACCCCTACATCGAACGTAACATTCATTGTAGGTTATTTATTGCTGTCCGGAGATGATTGTCGAATTCCGACAAATGTACCGAATGTCAAAAAAAAAACATTCCAAGAACTGGTCCAGCACGTTACTCCATATATAAAAAAAGTCCTCCTATTGTATACCAAGCTTTCTCCGTTGTCCCCTTTACTGCATATGCTGGTAATTTATAGTTATAAAGGCGTGCATATTTCTGTACCTCCATTATTATCCGAAAATTCATACCCGCTCCATGTTTAAACTCACAGGATGAAAGTCGCATAAACGATCGTGCATAGATTTACTGGGTGCGTGTTTACCGAGAAGCTACTGAATTGTTGTCCGGCTTGTGGTATAACAGAAGTAAGTTGCGCCGCTCTCGTTTCCCCCCGAGTCGTGAGCCATCGCCCATTGAAATGTATGGCGCAGTACTCTGTCGGTATCACGCATAAAGTTTATGTCGATTCCCTACTGAACCGTCAGAGAGTGGCCTAAATGAACTCCGATCTGTGGACTCCCTTTTTTTCTCCCCTGCAAATCTATATGGACCCTTTGAATCCTAGACAATAATACCGCCTTAACAAAAGGAAGGCATTAAAAACTTTACAAAGTGGACAATCGGAAGTACTCAGTGCCTTACCGGAAGAAATTTAAAAGATACGAATTAAAAATTAATGCGAAGTCACATCCGCTATGGCACGTGGTTGAATAATACGCGATTCATTATTTCATTAAGCCGACGGTTGGTACCTGAATATTGGCAAATAAATAAGTACCTATAGTCTGACATTTTACAGTAGACAAAAAATGAGGGCGCTGCAATCGTTTAGGGATAAACAATACGTAATACGCGCTCACAGATGGCGCTATTATAATATTTTAGAAAAAAAACACCTTTAAAACAAGCTTTTAAATATTGAAATGAATTGTTTGTTGGTGGGTATACATACGGAATATGAAACGGAATAGATCGTTACTGTCACAGAGCAAATAATACAAAGGGGTGCCCTAGCACGCAAGGGGAAGCGACATAAGCCAAAAGGTTCGGCTTGTTCACAAAAACCGAATATTTTGACAAAAAATGAGGGCGCTGCGATCGTTTAAGGCTAAACGCAACGTAATACGCGCACACATATGGCGCTATTTTATATATTTCCAAAAAAAAAACAATTTTACCACGTAATGATTTTAAATATTGAAATGAATTGTTTGTTGGCGGGTATACACACGGAATATGAAATGGAATAAATCGTTACTGTCACAGAGCAAATAATACATAGAGATCCCCTAACACGCAAGGGAAGCAACATAATTAAAACAGCGAATAACTAAAAAGGTCCGGGCTTCTTCACAAAAAACGAATATTTTGTTACGTGTATTTAGTTTGACCCTTTTTATAAATGTTTTATAATTTGCCTACCTACTTAGTATATTAGGTTGGTGACAAAATTAGATTTAAATCTCGAGTCCTTCAAGAAAACTAATCCACGTAAATGCAAAAAATAAAACAACGCGCAATATTGATTGATAATTTTTTTTATTATTTTATTATATTCAATTAGAAATAAATATGTAGAGAATCGCGTGAAACCATAGAATAAATAATACACACTAGAAATGCTTTCCATGTAGATTTGAATGGAAGCCGGTGTGCCTTTTGCTTATTCCCCTTTGGTTCTAGACTTAAGAGAGCCAATGAAATACAGCGCTCTGTCTCTCTTACTGTATTGTATATTGCCATTTCATATATTTATTTATTTACGCCCATTACGGGCTTTTACATGGTGATTCAATGCTTAAGAGGAACGTCTGCGCGGGCTGTTTCATACAAAACTTACCTATGGATTAGAGGCCAAATACCCACCCAAATTTAATGAGATATTTTTTTATCAAATGGAATAGTAAATGTCTAGTAAGGATGAAAAGTATTTTTTGTATTTTTGTTTTAATTTAGAAAACATAAGCCACAAAAGATGACAATTTATTCACATTTTTAGAAGGAACTTTGGCAAATATTTGTGACTAAATGGATACTGTTTTTGAAAAAATGTCCCTCAAGCTACCTCAGGAATATGATCAATTATACAATAAAATTATAACAACTGTTAAAATAGTTTAATTTGCGTCAAATTTATCGTTTAGTTGGCGACAAATTCAAGATTAATTTCTTTCTTTTCAGTCTTGGTAACAGATACTTAAATGATATGGATATATTTGACAATAATTTAAACATGGCAAATTTCAAAAAAAATATGAACGAATTATTTCTAACTAGTTTATAAATTACTGTTAACTACAAGTTTTTACATTATTTACTTATTTGTTATTAATGTTAATATTGACTTTGTGGATATTGTATTATTTATATTTTTCTGTTCCTGTGTATTTTTAGCTTTGGTGCAGTTTTTTTCTTTTTTATTTTTTCAAGTGTAATTAACTTTTGTGGATGTTTTTTTTTAAATTTTTCTTTTATGTGATTTAAAAATTATGTACATGAATGAAAACGCCCTCTGGGCGTTTAAATAATGAAACAAATAAAATAAAAAATAAATAAGTTTTATAATCTAAATATATAAAAATCAATGTAAGTTTGTTTTTTTATTTGTCCTCGATGTTCTCGAAAATCACTGGACCGGTTTCGCTGAAAATAGCACAGTTTGTTTTATTAGTGCCGGGAAGGTTTAGAAAGTAGTTTGAATGAAATCCAATATGTAAAACTGTTGCTATAACGTTGCCATGTTTTATTTCGGTTAGCCCATAGATATAACACTCTGGTTAGCCACAGGTTGCACATTCAAAAAAAGAAGATTTTTTTGGGTAGAATATTTTCAAAATGGAAAACACGAGTAGGTACCTACTTAAGAACTTTATGATTTAGATATATTTTGAAAAAATAAACGTTTGGAATGAAATAAAATATTCAAATAAATGTTTCTTTATTTGGAGATAGTTACTTTCGCTGTCAAATGAATTACTAGTAGATAATATAAAAAAAGAAACAACATAATATGCCACTTTTATCCAGAGTTAAATAGTATCAAATAAGCTAGCTCTACTCGATGAAAAAACCATACTAATTCATGCTTATACTGTAACATTGATGTGCCAAATATGTCGACAACATCCAAGCATTTGTTCCCCAGGTGTTGAATCCGTCGCACAGGGGAATAATATTGCGACGCTAAAGTTGAATTGCCACAATAAAATGGCAGGTACTGTCTTGTCCTACCAGGTACACGAAAAGCAATTAAATATAGCAGTTCAGGGGTATAAAACATTGAATTAACAATCTTAAATAAACATGTTAAATTGCGAAAAATATGGTGAAATATTTTTTTGTATTAGACGTTCTAAAGTCCGAATGGATAGACTTTTGATCACGAAATACGCCCAGATCGTATTTTTATGTTATTTTGTGTTCTATGGGTGAAACCGAGAAGTCATAACTACCTACCCACTAGACTGCTAGTCATAACAAAGTAATAATTCTGGGAGCGGTTATGTGATCTTTGACATTGCTAGGTTTTATTTTTCGCATTGACAGAACGTAAACAATTTTATTGACACACCAGTGGAAAAAACGTCAAAATCCTGTTTAATTTACGACTGTTTTCGAGCTTAGTAAATACTTAAAACTGTATCAGTCATATAAAAAACATAATGGTATTTTCTTTTACTTATAGTTGGTATCTTTGCAAAAAAATGTAGACATTTAATAAAGTGAAACTATATACAATACCAGAGGAGTGCGTTGCTCTATTTAAAAAAATATATATGTTTATTCCTGATCTCGGGGAGGGTGGTGCAATCCCACTAGTTCCATGTAATAAAATATAATAAAAATATAATAAAATATAATAAAATATAATAAAATATAATAAAATATAATAAAATATAATAAAATATAATAACAAAATATAAAAATATAGTAAGGGACAAATACAAAGATTCCCAAGTGCGACTGATACCCTTTTTCCGTTTCATGTTTCATTTGAGATTTGTTAATATTATCTTCTTCAATGAGGAATTATTTGTTTTATCAACAAGTTTGTTAAAATATTTATTTACAAATGGCATTCATATCTTTTGCAATTGTTTATAATAATGATATTACTACGTAGGTAAGTAACGTACACATTGTTACAGCTTTAGTCAATACGATTAAAAAATAAACAATCGGATGATTAATGTCCCAGCAATAATAAAAATAATCTTTATATATAAAAATGTTTGTTCTTATTATTGCCGGGAAGGTTTAGAGAGTAGTGTGAATGAAATCCAATATGTAAAACTGTTGCTATAACGTTTTAAAATTAGTATGAAAAACATTGAACCAGCCGTGTTGCATTGAGGTTAACCCATAGATATAACACTCTGGTTAGTCACGGATTACATATTAGAAAGAAGAAGGTTTGTTTAGGTAGAATATTTTCAAAGTGGAAAACACAAGTAGTATCATTTATATTTATTTTGAAAAAATAAATGTTTGGAATGAAATAAAATTATCAAATGCATGTTTCATTGTATTAAGCGATAGTAAAAGTCGTCACAAGGCATTACTTTCGCTGTAAAACCAATTATGGCACACAAACGACAAGCAAGAATTCACAACTTCATAACACACAGCAGGTAGATTACTATACAATACCGGTTTTCAAACTGGTAAACACACAAATTTTTTTAAATTTCTCATGTTAACTCCACACAGGAGGCCCCGAGGAAAATAATTTCCCTCAGGGCCTATGTCATCTTTGAGGATACTGTGTGGATGGTCTTTTTGATGCGAGGAAGGAGTGAACATATTGTAGGAGGGAGGATACATATACGACGGGAAATCGTTCCACAGCCGGGCTGTTGAATACAAGAACGAGTCGTAGGAACGACCTGTTCTCATATGACAAATGTCAACCATCTACAAATATTAGAAGCCCGTTTGGCTTGTTTCCCGACTGTGCACAGGTGCCAAAGGGATCAATGACGCTAGTTCTTTGGAGCATCTTCCGTTGAAATACCGGAGAACAAGGACAGCATTCTCACCTGACGCCTGTCCTCTAAAGATTGTAATAGCGAGATATGCAAACGGGCCGCCCGTTTCTGCGCAGATTCAATGGATTTTTCAGGTATTTTGTGGCCAGGGGTGACTACCAAATTCAACAGTAGTTGTTTATTATTAAAGTACCTGCGGCCTCTGTACAGTCCGCCCAGCTTCTGAGTTGCTAACTTTACTCTGGGTTCGATGGATCCCCAGTGCCTGAGCTGGAATTTTAATGAAATATCAAAAGACTACGTAGGGTTTAGCTATGCTTATTGACGACATCCGTACAGCCGGCAACGTGTTGATTCTGATTCTTTCACTGGGGGGGATTCTGAGAGAAGCTTGAATTTGGGAGGACGGTATAGGTACCACCGACCAGGGAACCATACATTGGATAACCGACACATCTGCCATAGGTCACAACAAGTGGTTCGCTACGTTTGGTAACTTAGCAGGGATGCCGGGTTCACGGGGTGATGTTTGCCCAGTTCTTGGCTGCGGAAGCGCCTGCACACAAGCTACGCGGTGGACCGGATCAAGAGAGGCCGGTTGAGAGAGATCCCTTGACCCCTCCAGCCGGACTCTCTCGACCCATCGCCTTGCACTGGAGTGGGATCATATATTAATACGTCCGTCACCTCTTGGATACACTGATCCCCAGCTTTCTATCAACCTCTCATACCATTTTTTCCTTCCTCTCTTTAAAAAACCCTGACAGAAAGAGGTCAATGAAACAACCTTAAAAACAGCACTAAAAAACGACACAGACGACGCACCTAATTAGATGAAATCAAAGTAAATAAATCTGGTCCGCCTCAGCACAGGACCCCCTAGTGAGGAGGACTACGTAAAAAACACTAAAAGATTAAACAGTTTACAACATGTAATAATTAGAACAGCGTTTTGTTTATATTTTCACATGCTTATTTATGTAGAAGGCTAATAAAAAAATAAAAAATACAATCTGAAAATAAAATGAAGAAGGTTGCAAAGTTCCTTAACCGCCCTACCCATACGAACGTACGTGATACGGCCGCTATATTATCGCCCGAACGCAACAAGCCGTATCCCGTACGTTCAGGTACAAAAAAGCTATACCCGAAACCCACAAAACATTCGTATACGTCAAGTTTGTTACTGTGTCATCTCGTTTAGTATTTCGAGGTCAGCCGAAGCTAACGGATGTGTTCGGGTATTTTCGTCTCTCCCATACAAGTTACGTCACTAGTCACACGTATTCTTATTGCCAAATCTAATGAAAAAAAACGATGTTTTTTTACCTACTTTTTGAATAATAACCTAAAGTACGGGGGATTAACCGGCTATGATCATGTCACTAAGAAAAGCTAAAAGCATTTTAAGCAACGTTTGGCAACATTCCGCTGAAAATGAAGACATGGGAAAGAGGATGGTTGGAAAGTACCCGACTCAATCAGATCTTGTTACAAAAAACAGTAATTCAATCAACGTTTCGATTCTGAAATGTGGTCTTCCACCAGGGCGATACTGAAAGTACCCACAACTCTGACCCATGGCATAATATTAAAAAAAATAGCTAAAAAATCGGGGGAATTAATCTCAGTACAAAAACACATAATTAAAAAAAAAAGCAAAATAGTTTCGAGTTCATAAATATAAATAAAAAATATTTGGTTAAAAAAAATGGACTTAATTTTTTTACTTTGCTTATATAAAAACGTGTAAATATTTAATAAGAATTGACGCCATTTTTAATGTTAGTATGAAATGACATTTATCGAAAGTGCCAACTGTATAAAATGGGTATTTATAATGTAGGTTGTTGGGTTCTTAGTTTGGGTTGTTTTAAGAAAGATAAAAAACCTAGAACCTATTCTTTTTATTTCCGCACACGAAAATATTTTTATTTTTTATTTTTATGTATCTGAAAGTATTTTTCTTTTTAAAAATTACGAGTTTTTCAACCGAGTCTCACCTGGAAAACATTACCGCTGTTTCAATCAACGATTCGATCCTGAAAGTTGATATTTCACCGGGGCAATACTGATAGTAGTTACAACTCTGACGCATAGTGCATGGAATAATATTAAAAAAAAATTACAGCGAAAAAATCGGTACCTAATGAAGAATCCCGAACATCTGATCATAATTTATTGCTGTAAAAAAATAACCTTCATTGTGAATATAATCGTAAAATCTACATTTCCGCTTATATTATCATAAAGTACAATTGAAAATTTGCACAATAACATGTTTATTTTTAAACCATTTTGCTAAATTTGCTATAACACGCATACTAATCAAATAACATCAATAAACTCACCTTAAAATCGTGTTATTACCACAAATTCATTTACACTAACTCACGGTCTAGTTTATTTAAACATTGATATCTTTTAGTAAATGTAAATAAGTACCGGATTTTTATTATATATCACAAAGACACGAACGAATCCACACAAAACACTTTATGTTTCAATATCGATCGACAAAACACCGAAAGAACGCTTGATAAAGTAAGCAAAGGCAAAGATGTTCGCGAAAAACGCGCAAAAACGCATTAAAAATCACAATTATATGCTGAGCTCTTACATTAAAATCTTTTACATTAGCGGATCATTTTTTACATAATTTTTAAGGTTATTTTATTATGTTCCCGCGTCAAAATAATTCAAATTTTGAATTTAGAACGATAGTGATGCGACGACCACACTACTCGGATCGTTTGTTTTGACTAGTCAAGAGTAGTGACGCAGCTCGACGGTATGGAATAGTGTTGCAATGTGGGTGAAGTTTCCCCATATATGGGGAAAAATATATAACATAGAAAAAATGTGTTTCTTTTCCGAATCAAGTGAGTTTTTGAATTTGGATAAATGCTATGTTAAGTAATTTTATTAAATTTATAAACGGTTTTTTGTTTTAATTTCTAGCAAACGAATAAAAAATCTTATTGCACTGATAAATGAAACATTAATTTAATAAGTAATGTTAACTTAAGTGCCCTTGAAAATTACTTTAATATATTTAACGTTTTTTTAAAGGACTCTTTTTTATTGCTGTTTTAGTAATTAACATACCGTTTATCCCCACGCTTTTAGGTAGTGTGTTTTTAATTGTTTTTTTTTTATACATTTTTAGTAATGTAATATGTATACATTTTTTTACAGAATTTCAGTTTAAATACAAAATGGTATACTAAATATATTACATAAACTATTTGATATTTTTTGTGTTTTTCTTAGTCCTCCTCACTAGGGGGTCCTGTGCTGAGGCGGACTGTGGTTATTTAATTTGATATCCTATATTTAGATGCTTCTTCTATTTCGTTTTTAGCGCTGTTTTTAAGGTTGTTTCATTGACCTCTTTCAGCCAGACTTTATTTATTGACTTGTACTCATTAGTTTTATATTTGAGAGAAGGATGTTGTGGAGTTTTGTTTCAAAATATATGTAGTTTATTTGTCCGAAAGTGGTTTTATAACGGGAAAAGCTTTTTATGTCATTTTGTTCGATCTAGTGTCACGAACACGTGGACTAGTTGGGGGAATATCATATTTTTGAAAAGTTTTAATAGTATATATTATTTGTGGTATATATTTATACTACGTACTTTTGGTACGTCAAGCAAATTTAGAGTTCAATTTTTATTTCGAAATTTCCTTCTCGTTATTATTGACTGCAATCTTTGGAGCACAGACGTCAGGTGAGAATGCTGTACTTGTTTTACCGGTATTTTAATGGAAGATACTCTGAGGAACTAGCGTCATTGATCCCTTCGGCACCGGTGCACAGTCGGGAAACACGCCAAACGAGTGACCAACATTTGCAAATAGTCGATATTTGCCACATGAAAACGGGTCGCTTTTACGACTCGTTCCTGTGTTCAACAGCTCGGCTGTGAAATGATCTGCCGGCCTCTTTGTTTCCTCCATCCTACAACATGGGTATCTTCAAGACCCAAGTTCACCCCTTCCTATCCTCTAAATGACTCTCTACACAGCATCCCCAAAGATGATATAGGGCTTGAGGGAAATTATTTCCTTGAGGATCTCCTGTGTGGAGTTACTGTATTTTTTTTTATTGTAAACCCAACTGCTTATCACATCACATGAAAATATTAGAAAAAAAGAAAAAATTTAAAATTATCATGTGGTTATACACCATGTACATTTTAAAGTATGGATCTTGTACTGTTTTGTTTAAAAACTACACTTTATCAATCACATCCACTGCCCCCTTATTCGACAATGAAACTATTGATTTCGTTGATATCGTAAAATGAAAATATAATATATTTTTCACATTTTTATGTAAGTAATGCACAAGAGATCCAGCTACTCCCAAACGTCTGGAGCCAGTGACACTATGGCATCCCCATCTGTGGTATGTTATAAGGCTGAAGGTAGTGGGGAGAGGAAGGAGATGGGAAAGAGTAAGGTTGGGAAGTAACTGGATATTTAAATCTGGTCACCAAATGCGGCTAAAGCCATTTCAAGTAAAGTTTCGATTCTGAAGGGTGGCCTTTTACCAGGGCGATACTGACAATATCTACCACTCTGGAACGTACCGAAAATATACCTACTATTAGTGGCTTGCATTGATCTTATCCAAAAGTACGCTGTGTGGATTTTTTTCAAATTTAGGTATGAATTATGTATTGAATATTTAATAATTTCAGTTTTACTATCTTACCAGAAGTGTACTTTTCTTATATAAATATCATTTATCCGCCTAAAATTCTTTTATTTTCTCTAATGGTTAATTTTTATTAGGGTATGCACAGCTTTTCAGCTTTTATAGACAACACGCCACTGCCTACTATATATTATTTTTAATCAATTAATTAATTATGAAATAACACAAATTAAGCAAATATAATTTACTTGGATACGCCGGGATTAGAACTCCTCCGGGTTCGTAGCCAAGGATCATAACCAGTCAACAACGTAGGTCGTGAATAATACACCACAAATGATATTACGCTGTTGTGGGACTTTTAATTTAATGTTTCTCAAATTTATTAACACTTTTGGGGATATTTCGCACAATAGGGAAAATACTACTTTTTGTTGGTGACATCACCGCTAGATGCCGTCAGCCGCAAGTAGGGAGGGGATCGCTCGCGATCGATATAACCGAACTTGCTCGCGGCGAGTAAGAACTAGGAACGTGGTTCCGCAGTGGCGGATTTGTTGTTCAGAGGCGAATTCCAACGGAACTGGGGGGCAAAATTATATGTTTATTCTGTTGAAAAGAAAAAAAAAATTAATTTTAAAAAATGCTTAATAATCTATTCTAACCCCTAACCTAGTTAATATTTTTCATGATTTATATGGAGTTATAATTCATCTATTTGGTCCCCTTTGTATAAAGTACACTCTAACAATATAGAATGTGTTCAGCACAAATTTCTTAGGTATATAAATTTTAAACTCGAAATTACAACTGAAAATTTTAATTACGTAAGATTGATGAATCAATTGCATCTGATCGCTGTCTGACAGGGGAATTATGTCTGACCTAGTTGTATTATATAGATACATTAACAACCTAATTGACAGCCCTGCCATCCTCGCCACTATTAAATTACATGTACTAACGAGGAACACAAGACAAACTGTAACATTTTTCTCCAACACTTATACGACCAACTATCAGTCTCCTTCATTAACCTATAGGATGCATGATCTGGGCAACAAGTTTGGAGGCATTGTTGATATATTTGCCGACTCCATTTATACAGTAAAGCGTCATCTATACCAGCACTTTGATGAATCCTACAATATGTAGTATTGTAGCTTGGCTCCTTATCGTTATAATATTGTTTTAGTTTTCTATTTTATGTCACTGTTAAACATTTGAAAAAGATTGTTCATTACTTTATGGCTTAGATTCTCTATGTACTTGTAATTTTAGATAGCTCTTTATATTATGTTCTAAAATCCATGTAAAAGTCCAGATGGGCTTATTATCAAATAAATAAATGATTTCATATTACTTTTCAAAAGTGCGACGATTCATTTCTATGCCGAATTGTCCGGTTTCCGACATAATACATGTTGCACATTTTGTTTTGGTGTAAGCTCCCCTCTGTGCAAAAGCATTAGCTTCTATTAAAAGAAGAAGTATAAATAATAAGATATTTAATAAAACAAAGTATTAATGCAAGGGTATGTAAGTAGGTATATGAAAAAAAATAGTAAAATCGAAAGAAGAAAGAATAAAAACATCTAATTTTTTAATCATTGTAGAAAATAATATTAACATAACCTAAATGGAACAAGAAAACGGAAAAAAACGACAGAAAATAAAAAGATTTAAGTGGCATCTGGGACACGAACCCAGGACCTCTGCCTATCCGGGGCAACCGCTTAACCAACTTAGCTAATGATACCAGTTCAATTTATGTCATCTTCGTCGATATCGTATCTCAAATTCAAGATTTGTCAATATTAATCTCCATTTTTTGTCCCAGATGTGACTGAAATCTTTTTATTTTATGTCGTTTTTTTTCATTTTCACGTTTCATTTAGGTTATGTTAATATTATTTTCTACAATGATTGAATATTAAAATGAGGTTTTTAAATCTCAATAAAAATAATTAATAATTAAGAATTGAATTAAATTTTATAATTTTTTAATTATTTTATTACTTGTCCAATACACCCCTGTTGTTTTGTTAGTTCGCGGTCGGAAAGAGTTTCGCATTACGCAAGCAGCACTCGTTCATCGGAATACAATCTAAATAAACAGGGTCACCACATCTTTATGACAATATAAAACTTGCACAATAGCGCAAACAACAAATTAAATAGACGTAAAAATGTCAATGGAGAACTGGCACGTATTTTTTACAAAACAAATCAGTTGTTTTGTCTGGCTTCTCTGACTCCAGAGATTTCAATCATCTTTGACGTCAAATGTAAAACAGCCAAATCGTTCAGTTTTGTTGGTCCTTTGAAACAGTTTTTAAAAGTTACTTCCTTATTTTCAATTGAGAGTTTTATTAACCATCGTTGAGAATCGAAACGCTGCTTGAAATGTCATAGTGGGGATGCCATAGTCCCACTGGTTCCAGATGGTTGTTTATTTATTTATTTACGGACCATTGTCCAATTACACAAAATACATAACATGAAATGAAATAAACAAGAGTTACAGAAGAATAACAGCACATACATAATACAAGAATGAAGCAATGACAAAAAATATACATTTCAGAGAACTGAAGAGATTAAAGTCAAAGCTTGAACCGGCTTACAATTAGACAAATTTGAAATTTTAGAAATCAGCAAAAGCGCTAATAGTGAATTAAATTTAATAAACAGTCAATAAATTTGTTATTCAATGTTTTGTAACAATTTTTTATTAACATTTTTTGATTGATTACTTACCTACTTTAATCAATTTTTGTTTATGTTTAGAAATTGTCTATTCTTACATTATTGTGTTCTAATTTTTATCATTTGTCTGTACTTAAAAATATTGATTTTAGTATTATATATATTCCTGATGAAGAAAACACCGCTTTCGAAACATGTAGATATCTGTGTATTAATTAATAAAGCCGTGAATACAAAGTATATTATTCAATTCATTTATTAATAATGACGCCACAAAGTGAATACCAATCGTTTGAATAAATTATAAATGTTTCCAACTTGTAAAAAAAATATATTAATTTAAACATAAAAATATCCATATGTCTGAAGAATAAACAAGCACTAGGGCCTTAAGACAATCGCCTCTAAAATCTTTTAATATTCCAGTTTGTAATGGGCCCTCTTCGTGATGGCCGTTGATGGGCCATCAGCTGACCGATGCGATGGCTTCAACGTGCTTCCGGATGGACGTGACGCTGCGGCAATACATTTGGTTAAAAAACGAGATGTTTATTTTTATTACTATATTAGGCAATGACATTTGAAACAAATGATATGTAAATGTAATTTTATGATATTATGTGCTACCTAATATCATAAAATTAATTTCGGATATTCAGGAAAAGTATAATTTTTTTTTATAATTTGTTGTTATTGTTTTGTTTTTCCTCTCTTCCAATAACTCTACCCCAATAAAAATAGGATATAAACGCAGACATATTTATTTAAAAATACTGATTTACTTATTTTAAATACAATATTTGTAGAGCCATAATTTACAAAAATACCTATTTAGCGTTTATTTTTGTATTTGGGATTTCATACATCCATTTTCATCACATCCAACCTACTGCAATTATGTTGAAAAATGTTTCGAAGCTACGTAAATATTACTAACTAGGACGTCATCTCCAGAGCACGTTCAAGTGGACACTGAACAGTTCGCCACGTGTTGTGGGCGCCACTATCGCCATTTCTCGCCATCACAAGCCATCATACGCCATCATACGCAACTATGCCCACTACACGATGGGCCATCCGTAGTGCTCCAGCTGATGGGCCATCATCGGCCATCATGTAGAGGGTCCATAAAACCTCTTATGGACAAAGAAGTTTCAAATACAATGCTATTGAGCTATTCAATTCCCCACCTGTATCTAGTGACATCAGAAGTACGCTAAACAAAAGTTCCTTTAAAAGTAAGATCATTGATCAACCTGCCAACTTCTAAATTCTTTTATACCTTTAAATTAGTATACTTCTGAAAAAAAAATATTAAATTGTTTTCTGTAAATCTATTTGTCATCTAAATATCCTAGCTGAACAACCAACCCTGTAAATTGCCATCTCAACACAGGGTTTCACACCTAGTGAGATGGGCAATACGTCACAAGATAACAATATATGTGTAATAAATAAATAAATATAACTTCTTCCCCTTGTGCTACTCGGGTCAGGGATCCATCGCATCGAAAAGGCGCCTCCAGGCGTCCCTCGTGCGCCACTCCAACGGCATCCGTACATAGTAGGTGCAGCCTCTACTCTGAAGAGCCTCTGGAGTTGCTTCTCTTACCTGTGTCTGGGGCGGCCCACTGGACGTCTTCCCACTGGAATTTTCCGTAGAATTCGACCTTCTGGAATTCTTAATACGTCCCCAAGCCACTTCAGTAGCGACTTTTTCATGAAGAGTGAAAGTGGTTTGATGTTTAGCTTCTCCCGGATTATCGATCAATATTATAGGTACAATAAAATGTATATATTTAGAATCGACGTTTGTTGCTCTATATTAATTCGCATTTTTAAGTCATATTTTCATCATTGAAGATAATATTAACAACTGCCAAATCAAAACACGAAGCTGAAAAGCCACAGAAAAGAAAATGATAACGGTAGCAGCTGGGATTCGAACCCAGGACCTCTTGGTCTATCCGGGACCTGCGATCTACGCCAACCGAACTACGGCAACCCCAATCGAACTACGGCAACCCCAATCCACCCTTTAATTGTTATGGGTATCATATTTCGACTTCTGAGATCTGCCAATATCATCCTCAATTAATTCCCACATATATTTTTGGCTGCTACTTTCTTTTATGACTACAAGATTCCACCTGATTTTATTTGTAATCGTTAGATAGTGTCTCGGATATACCTATCCGATTTTTATTTATATGGGACATTTGTTAACTTTTTCTACAATAGAAAAAAATATTCCATTTATTGAAGATTATAAACCTCATTGTAATATTTAATCATTGAAGATAATATTAACAAATTTCAAATGAAAAGACAGAGGTTCTGGATTCGATTCCCAGAAGTGATTGATACCTCTTTATTGTCTGTTTCTTTTTCTGTTTCATGCTATAAAAATAATGTACTCGTATATGTTAGTTTTACAATAATATGTTGTATTTTATATAAGTTTCTTAAAGGACTTGAGCTTTAAATTTCCCTATTATAACCCTTAACCTACTTAATCAAATTTATTTTTTTCCTCATTATTTTTCATGATTTATATGGAGATAATTCACCTATTGGATCTCCTTTGTAGAAAATACACTCTAACAACATATAACGGGTTCAGCACTAATTTCTTAGTTGTGTAAATTGGGTTAGACGTGTGGCACACAGGCGAACTGTAGGGGCAGCTGATCCCGATCTGCACAGAGGGCTGAAGGGGAAGGAAACACGACCTATCGATCACAATAAAATTTATAGAGTTAAAAGGGAAGCAAGACGTCCAACACATAAATTTTAAACTCAAAATTACAATTGAAAATATTAATCGTGTAAGTTTGTTGAATCGATTGCATCTGATGACGCTGTCTGACGGGAGAATTGTGTCAGACTTAGTTATATTATTTAGACTCATTAACAACCTAATTTTCAACCCTGCCATCCTCGCCACTATTAAATTAATTGTACCGACGAGGAACACAAGACAAACTGAAACATTTTTCTGAAACACTTACACAACCAACTATCAGTCTCATTCATTAGCCAATGGGATACATGATCTGGGCAACAGGTATGAAAGTGTTGTTGATGTATTTGCTGACACCATTTATGCAGTAAAGCGTCATCTATACCATCACTTTGATGAATCCTATAATATCAATGTTAATGATTTGTTTTATAATATTGTTTTGGTTTTTCTATTTTATATCACTGTTTGAAAAAGATCATTACTTTATTGCTTAGAATCTCTATGAAATAGTAATTTGTTCTAAAATCCACGTAAAAGCCCAGATGGGCGTATAATCGAATAAATAAAATAAACTTCAATAAGTTATTCCAATAAATTGAATGTTATCTTTTACTTAACTTGGCGTCGGCCAAGGCATGATTTGTGAAAACGCCAGAAATTATTATCTATCGTTTATTATTTGATAAGATGGGTTACCTTGAAAATATTGAGCTAGCATTATGAATTCCACCGAAAACAGTCGCGAAGTAATAAAGAATATTGTTTGCAATCAAAGATTTGTCGGTAATAAATGAATTTCTTTGAATTACTCAAGTGTTTCCTTTGTGATTCAAGAAATGTTTGTTTTAATAAAAATACCATTACTTAGTATGTTAGAAGCACCTGGTAGTAAAGAGATTGGCATTTTTATTAAAATTCCTATCGTTAAAAACAGGAAATTTATTTAGCCAAAAAAATCATAACATGGCTAAAATGTATATTGTTTTTTTTTTCAATCAATAGTGTCATCTCATGAGTGTGTCAGCTCAATTAAATTGTTCTGAAATCTATATTTTTTTAACTCTTTTTTAAAAACCATTTATCATAGATACCAACTCTGCTCTGATAGCCGTCCTTAGGCTTTGCAGATTCTGATGTAGGTAAATTTATTTATATGCGAACCCCACGTAAAATAAAATATAATAATAATAACAATAATGTCTTTCTTTGAGCGGAACAAAGCGGTGAGTGCAATACTCACCGCTTTGTCATATAAAAGAATACATTTAAAAAATGATAAAAAATTACAAGATGTAGAAATAAAATATAACGAATAAATAAAAAATAAAAATTAAATAGAATTAAAATAACATATTTAGCACTTATACTACAGTGGCCTGAGGGAAATTCTCCATCTACGATGTAGGGGCGCGCCCTGCCACTGGGCGACAGCCTGGACAAGAGTGTTTTCCGATCTCCGGTAGCGCTGACTCGTCCCGGCTATTCTGTGGTGCATCAAAGCAGCGAACCCATGCACCCTTCCCTCTGCGAGGCGCTGCATCTCCGAGGGAGGCCGAACAGCGCCCTGTAAGCGTGGTTATATTGCACTCGGAGTGTGTCCATTACGCCTTGTGTATGTCTTGTCCATAGTTCGCTAGTGTAAAAGCTCATTAAGTATGTCTGGAATAGTTGTTTTTTTTACTGGAGGACTGCACCTATTAAATCTCCTGGCGAGCATGTTGGCTCCCACGCTCAGTGCTCTTCTTTGGCGTTCTGTCATTTTTATCGTTTCTTATAAATTAAAATTTCTTCAAACGATTTGTATTCACTTTGTGGCGTATTGATTTGGAACGATTGCAACTATTTTTACATTGGAAAGACTTGTAGAAATTTCAGTATTAGAGTTATGGAACACCTAAGGTGTTTAAATAATAACAAATATTCTGAATTTGCAAATCATATTTTAGAAACCAATCATTCTTTTGACATAAATAAAGGTTGAAAATTTTACATACAAATACAACCGGTTTACAATTAGACAAATTTGAAATTTTAATAATCAAAAAAAGCGCTAATAGTTAATTAAATTTAATAAATAATCGATTTTTTTTAAAAGTAGCTATCTCTTGAATTTATTTTAATATTAACATTAATAATTTTTAAAAATTTAAATTTCTAATATAAAATTTGTTATTTAATGTTTTGTAATTTTTTTTTATAATATTTTTTTTGATTAATTACTTGCTTACTTTAATAAATTTTCGGTTTATGTTTACAATTTGTCTTTTCTTACATTATTGTATTCTAATTTTTATCATTTGTCTATACTTGACATTATTGTTTTTAGTTTTCTATATACTCCTGATGAAGAAAGCATCGCTTTCGAAACATGTATACATAGGTGTGTTAATAAAATGATGAATACGACGTATATTATTTAATTCCTGTATTTATTAATAGTCCACGCCGGGTTTCAAACACGCGAAATCTATGCCCAGGGTCAAGGAACTTACCGGTCTGCCACAGAGGTTTGCTAAAATTGTTTTTTTTGTTACATTTTGGCACATCCCTATTCTAGCGAATATAATGTGTGCTATTCATAATGTTAACGGCATTCGCGTGTTGTCTATATATATACATACTACAATATACACTTTAACACTATACCTACTACACTATGCAGTGTACACCGTACCAGGGGTCGGAAAACTTTTTTATAAAGGACCACGCGCCTTTCTTTCCAAATGTTTATTTCTAAATACCATAACCCAGTGGCGGCTCGTGACTTTTGAGTGAACTAGAGTGCTATGATTGAAAAATACGACTTTATTGATGTTGTTGAAGCTGAAAATGATTTTTTTTTTCAATTACAATTTTTGGTATGGAGATGGCTGCTAGTGCCCCACCTGCCATCTAACTTTTTATTATTTAACTTTTTTATTTTATTTTTTCAAACTCTTGTACATATTTTGTATATTTTTATAACTATTGCATGTATATTTTATATGGAATGTGTGGGACTGCACTAACCTCCCCACATACTGGAATAAACATTTATTATTATTATTATTATTATTAAATTTCCATACAAAAAATAGAAATTTTGAAAATAAATAAAAATCATTTTTTTTCTTCAACAACATTAATAACGTCGTATTTTTCAATCATAGCACTCTAGCTCACTCAAAAGTCACGAGCCGCAACTGCCCTAACCTAACAAACATAACTTTAAAATGTTATTGGTCGTACGTATGTAATTTTTATACTCGTATTGCCAAGGAATAGTGATAAAATAATATTATCGCTTGTACCTATGTGTGTAACTTGCAGCATTTATCTAAATTCTTAACCATTTACTAGAGTAGTTACTATTAATTTGACCAATATAGATAATACCTTTACTTTAAATGAAATAATGAATCCACATACAACATTTTCTTTTGTCATTTAGCTTGTCCCTTTTTCAATATATTTTCTCTCTTTCACTTTTATTTTTATTTATTTAAATTATTTTATTTTTTTACTTCTAGGAATGAGTCGTTCATTTATGCCGACTCATTTTGCGTACGACTCCTTGTGAACCGTGCCACGGCTCAATTGAACTGTGACTCTTTTTAATAAACCTTGGAATCACTTAAGAAAGATTGTTTATTTGTCTAAAAAGTTAAACATATCTCAGATGTCTGATAGTACTCTTACGCATTTCTACGATGACACATCTTTAAATAAGATCATTTATTCAATTTTTTTTTATATAAAATTATCGTATACGTGTTCAAGGTTAAATTATGACAGGCAATTGTTATTTGGCGCCATGACGGATCTTAAAGCGGTTGTTTTCAAGGATTCACACATTCGTGTGTAGAGATAATAATTATTACCGCATTTACACGTATGTAGGCAATGTACAATATGTAAACGATGCCTGATAGTCTGGCATCTGGACATTTTGTACCTTCACGTATACTCTGGGAGCTGGGAGCCATATGAGCTGGAATTCGTATGAGCTCATAAACTGGGAGTCGGCTCTTGATATGTGCCGGCTCTTAAATGAGCCGACGTTCAATTAAGACGTACGATAATGTTGAGCTGGTATCGTGACTCCCGCTCTTAAAAAAATGAGTCATGACCCATCGCTATTACGTTTACACTGTTAGAGTAACAATATGTAGAGACCTCACTTTACGAGATATTGAAGCCAGTTTTTGACCAAGGGTGACCACAGGGGTATGGCCTTACCATCGCTAACATGGTTGATACAAATTAAGTTTATTAGGTATTTTGTTGTGAGTAGGTAGGTAGTCGTAAATCTTGAAAAGGATTTATGTAATTGTTTATTTAAGGAACATAAGCAGTAAAATTTATTAGTACACAAAATTTATGCAATCTGAATTAATGTTAGTCCATAATATGATAACATGAAATTAAAGTTAGTTCATAGTTAATACTTCATTGTTATGTAAGTTCCATGGGCGCATATATACAAATAAATAGAAATAGACGTTTGAACTCTGCAACGCTGCGTTTGGATTACCACAATTACAACGGTGATTCCGCGCCATTGTAACAACTCGCCACGATTGCCCGCTATTGCAATAATTGTATTGTGAACCCACAGTAGATTTCTCTGTTTTACGTTGAACTGTTATTTTAACTATAATTGCGCGTGCACTGTGACAGTGACAAAGAAGAAGTCTTACGGAGCAAATGCGGTTCAGTGGTAAATCTTTTGGAATCCCGTCTTTCTACTCCTGTTTACTCCGCACATTTGGCGAATTCAATTGTTTTTTTATCGCACGTAATATATTCGACAATTAAAGAACCAGCGCCAGCGCGTATCATTAAAAGCAGTGGTTTGCACACAGCTTTATACAGAATAGGCAGTAAGAAAAACAGTGAATTAAAAGATATTAAAAAAAAAATTACTCCAGACAACACCTTTTGAGTGAGTTTTTTGTTAAGAATGGCTAAGCTGCTGGCTTTCGCAGAAGTTTGTTGGGATTACCTTTCACGGCAAATATCCAATTAACCGCTTCATTTGTGCATATTACAAGCAAGTTTCTGGATATATAAAATTTCCACTTTTTTTTGCTAAATAAATACAGATCATAATATGTATTTTTAAAGAAAGCCAACATGATATTATCATTATTTTGCTAGTAAAGTTGTTTTAATTTCTAGATGTACCAACAGATGGCACTGATGGCTAGATTTACTGGCAATGCCGAAAAGCACTGCTTTTCAAACACTAATTCAAACGGGTCGTCCCTTGACATGCATTACGCATACATGTACACTTAAATGTATAGAATAGACTTAACATTTGAATATAATGTTTACGTGATTTGAAATCATATCTTGATCCTGTTTACTTAAATACTCTTCGATGTTATCATATTGATGAATAATGGAACTGCAATTTTTTTTTACTATTTAACTATTGAAGAAAATTGACATTTTCGTTTTTGGTTCTACGTGTCTCCATTCAGAGGCATGCCGTCCATATAAGCACATAAGCACTGCCTGCCCTACCCTACTAGCATGAAAATATAAACAACATTAAAATCTTCTCTTTCAAAAGGATGAATAACAGCGCCGCGCGCGCTACTTTAACGTGGCAAAGGCATGAACTAAGTATGAGGTAAACATTATATTAAAATGTTGACAATGTAACAATAACGTTTACAAGCTTAAATATGTTATTAAAAAAATAAATTGAGTACTTATTATTCTAACCTATGGTATTTTATTATTCACTAGCCACGAACGCTTTAATGAAACACCGAAATATTTCTTATTGCTAGATCTCTAATTTTTGGTGCAGTGATATGATGAAATTCCTTTAGAGCTAGGAGAAAATACATACAACATGTAAAAAAGCAACACAGTACTTTTTTATATGGAAGGACTTAATTTCTCGCTTTTTAAATATTTTTGGTTTTAATTTAAATAAAAATTTGAAGATGTTCCAGTCAATTTATGTTGCACTTTATATCTGCTTATCAGCACCATAATAAGGAGCCTTAGAATGACAGGCGTTACAGCCGCAAGGAGTAAAAGAAGAAGACGCAGTCAAAAGGGCGACAACTATCTCGAAACTAGCTACATCCGTCATCGGTGGACCCATAGTACGAGTAGCTGCAATGATGACAGAACAAGCGGCTTGGGACAGCGACTTCACACTCGACGATTTGATAAAACTCCATTAAATTAGTTAAATGTAAATTTTTGCTTAACCCATCTGTATCGAACGTGTCTACAGAGTGGATTAAAGTAAAATAGAAAAAACATATTTCTTTAGAATCAAATATAAATTATTGCACAATACGTGCAACAACCAAGTCGAGAGCTGGTATTTCACAACACCGAACCAAGAGCCTATATTGCTGCACAAATGCAATAGCAAGTCAAGATTGCATCACAAATGCAATACCGAGCCGAGATTTCACAATACATGCACATAATGTTCGGCCGTGCCGTGCGCTCTATAAATAGCGTACGCAAGGCGGTATATGCCCTTTTTTCACTCAACCGCAGAATGGACAACATGTCCTCCCTTGGATACCTCGACCTGTCGTAACCAGACAAGAACAGTCTTCTACACCCAGCAACCGCTGGCGTCACCACCCGCTACCTCAGTGATCGACTATTCGGGCTGGTGCCATAAATCAAGTACGTTCGAAGCGACATCTCCATTGGGAAACTACCAAACGCCTTTCTCAAGGGGATTCGCAAATTACAATAGTAATGCGTCCCTGTGTGCCGGTGCCTAAATATTTACACTACTTTTTGTGCCGGTCCTACACGTCACGTACACTATCTTTCATTTAAATAGTCACATTGTTGAATTGGAACCCAGTTATACAGATATTAACTATACATTATATAACAATAATCCTCTTTAATTTATCTTCGAGATTAATGCGCATCCTGAGATGCGATTTAGTTAATATCAATTAATGTTTAATCAGTCTTTTATATAATATTTTAAAAATTAACATATTTTACTTGGTGATCTTTTATTTTAAGACCTTTATGGAAAGAATCAAGGGTATATGTAGTATAGCCCATTTTCTTACAATGTGTAAATTATAATTTTTCTTTCGCTTTAAAATAGAGAGCGGACCGGATTTGGCTCGCGAGCCGTAGTTTGCCCAGCCCTTCACTACACAGTTCTTCATTATGCACTATAATGATGTATACAGTTCTTTCTGTGATCTAACTGGTCAACAACACAGTAAATTATTTAATACGTTATTTATAAACTTTACAAAACGTAATCTAAACCACGTATCTACCGACGAATAATATTATGCGATACGGTGATCTGTGGTTTTACAAAAAAAACTTATATTTAGACATATCATAACTTATCATTAACTTTTTCCTGCAGTGATTTGAAAATACATATTCTTTTTTTTTACTGGATTATGTTTACCCGGCTCCTTAATCGAGTTTTTTTTTTTTTTTATAAAGTTATGAAGTTGTAAATTCTTGCTTTTCGTTTGGTTGCCATAATTGCTTCGACAGCGAAAGTAATGCCTCGTGACAACTATTACTATAATAACAAACTGTACTATTTTCAACGAAACCGTACGAGTAATTTTCAAGAAAATCGAGGACAGACAAAAAGAGAAACATTCATTTTTATATTGGTTCTGATTTGAGAATATTCAAGTCAAAGCCTGAAGAACGTTTTGGTAAAGTCCATGATTTTAGACATTCTAAATGATAATCTTCGAGTTTTCGTAAAGCCTGACAAAAATCATTTAGACTGTTACCAAAAATTTCAAGGCCCTGGCTTGAGTTAAAAGTCTCCACATTCTGGACAGTAGAGAATGGTAAACGTAATTAGTAGAGTGTTGATTAAGGAAAAGTAATTCATTGTTTCTGAGTCTACGACAAGAAATGTTGAACTGGATGAGTTGCAACAAAGAAGGTGAGTCAATAACACAATTAATTCTTTTGAAAATGCAAATGAGATCTATGTCTTTCCAGCGTTTTTCTAATGAAGAAATGATTTTGTTTTGTTCAATTTTAACATAGGAGTAATCGCCTCTTTCTCGCCCTAATCTCCATGCAATTCCTCGCAAGGAGCGGTGTTATACAGATTCATTATGATGGATATGAACAGCATAGAAAGGACCAAATGTGATCACAGTGACATATTCAAGATGAAGGCGAACTAGTGAGCAGTAGAGAGTTTTTAGGTTATTTATTAGGGTAAAAATAATGAGGGAAAAATCGCTTCCGAAACATGTTGATATTTATATATTAAACAGTGGCGTACACAAAGTATTTATAATTAATATTATTAATAATGACGTCACAAAGTGTAAATAAGAAAATCTTAAATAAAATTAAATAAAAAAAATAACTTCGAAACGTGTTAATTCAGAAGCAAAATAAGGTTAATTTTTTTTACATATGAATGCAACTGGTATACAATGAGATGAATTAGAAATTTTAGAAATTATGAAAAATGTTGATAGTCAATTAAATACTATTAATGATTTATTTTTTAAATTAATAGCTATCTCTTAATTTTTTTTTAATTTTGTTATTTTGCTCTAAACATTGCAACCCGTTTGTTAAGATAGGTGAAACTCTCAAACAAACCGCCCGTTTCTGCACAGAATCAAGTCGTACTTATTCAAAAATATTTTGGAGCTCCCGACAAGAGATGGCTGCCAAATTTAACAGTGGGGCGCTCGATAGTTTTGCCAATCTTAAGAAACGGTTTTCAATCTTTGTAGCATAGACGTCAGGTTTGTTCGACCGGTATTTTAATGGACGATGCTCTGAGAAACTAGCGTCATTGATCCCTTCACCACCGGTGCATAGTCGGGAAATACGCCAAACGCTCGCCCAACTTTTGCAAACGATTGATATTTGTCACATGAGAACGGGTCGCTTCTACGACTCGTTCTTGTGTTCAACAGCTCGGCTGCGGAATGATATGCCGGCCTCTGTGTTTCCTCCCTCCTACAACATGGGTCTCTTCAAGACCCAGGTTTACTCCTTCATATACTCTAAAATACCCTCCTCACAGCATCCCCAAAGATGATATAGGCCTTGACGGAAATTATTTCCCCCAGGGCCTATACACAGTACGTATATACAGTATATTTACTTTCTGAAGGGAAGTAGACATTAAAAAAATATTTTTTTAATAACTTATTGAGGCTTATAAACCTCATTGTAATATATTTTTAATAATTGAAGATAATATTAACAACTCTCAAAAAGAAAACCGAAAAGACACAGAAAAGAAAAAGATAACGGTAGCAGCTGGGACTCGATCCCAGGACCTTATGGAGAGACCATGAGGTCTGCTAACGTTATCTTTTCCTTTTCTGTGTCTTTTCGGTTTCATGTTTCATTTTTAGAGTTGTTAACATTATCTACAATGATCAAAAATTAGAAATACAGTTAAATAAGGATGAAAAATATCCCTCTAGAGCTGCTGTTGCTGGACGAGTGGTTAATAATTGCTCACACAGTGAAACAAATTTGTTTTCTTTTTTATTGGTCAAGATTGAAAAGAAAACTGTCCTGAGATTGTCATATTTAGGGCAATGTATTTTAAAAATGAGTTACAAAAGTACAAAAACGCGACTAGAGATTGCCCGAGTTCCTAGTACATTAAACATTGAGAAACGCGAGAATTCTCCATTAAAAAGATGTATCAGCACCTAGAAGATAAACTTTAACCAGAGATTCCTGATCTTATTGTAGTAAAAAATGTAGATATCATTTTGGTTTCCGGTGATGTGTTTTTTTCAATTATTTTTCAATACTAATATTTTTCTGTTACACGTCCCTACTAATCACATGGTACGCACCCCGTCTCGTTCCAGCAGCACCGTCGACGTGTAATAATTTATATTTTAGTAATTTGTCGTCTTTGAGAATGCTTATTGAGAGGGATGGATTATTAAATAAATTATTAATTTCTATATAATTTTGACGTTTTAAGGTAAGGTATATATATAAAAAATTTATTTATATAAAAAACAAATCATAGTCCTCCTCACTAGGAGATCCTGTGCTGAAGCGATGTAGGTTTTGAATAAAGGGGTTTCAGCGACTTTTATATTTCAACTTTACAGTTTAGGTAGGGTATTTCCAGTAATTTCTATGACGTTGTTTTAAGAATTGTTAGGAGTGGGGGAAAGGGGGAAGAAGGATTAGGCAGTATAAGGAAGGATGAGAGGATGGGACCGTGTTAGGAGAGGACGAAAAGCCCCACGAGGGAGCGGCAGTGTTAGGAGAGAGGGAGAAATGGGGAAGAAAAGGGCTAGGGAAAATAAGGTAGTACAAACTAACCTCGAGGCCAAAAGCAGAGCTGGTCTCAGGCTACACTGCAGTTAGCTCAGCTGGTAGAACATTGCGTTTCTCATCTCAAAGTGAATGGATCGGCCGCGGCCTTAGGATCGGAATTGGTTGCTGGACTTAATGCAATTATTGATTGAATTCCTTTGTTTTTTTCTTTTTAAAGTAACTCTACACAGGAGACCAAGGAGGAAATAATTTCCCTCAAGGCCTATATCATCTTTGGGGATGCTGTGTGGAGGATCATTTAGAGGATAGGAAGGAGTGAACTTGGGTCTTGAAGAGACCCATGTTATAGGATGGAGGAAACACAGAGGCCGGCAGATCATTCCACAGCCGAGCTGTTGAACACAAGAACGAGTCGTAGAAGCGACCCGTTCTCATGAGACAAATGTCAACCGTGTGCAAATGTTGGGCGCGCGTTTGGCGTGTTTCCCGACTATGCACCGGTGCCGAAGGGATCAATGATGCTAGTTCCTCGGAGCATATTCCGTTAAAATACCGGTAGAACAAGGACAGCATTCCCTTTGTGCAGCATTCGTCTGTGCTCCAAAGATTGCAACCCATTTGTTAAGATATGCGAATCTATCAAACGGACCGCCCGTTTTTGCACATAATTGAGTCAAGGGTTTTTTCAGATATTTTGGGACTCCCGACCAGAGGTGGCTGCCAAATTCTACAGTTAGGCGCACTTGCGATTTGTACAGCGTCAGCAGTTGTACACTTTTAAAGTATTTGCGGTCTCTGTACAATACTCCCAGCTTCTGAGAGGCTTACTTTACTCTGGCTTCGATGGAGCCCCCATACCTGAGCTGGTCACTTAAGGTTACACCAAATATATCAATGGAGGGCTTGTTAGGAAGATTGCTTCCATTAAAGGAGACTAGATTGTCATTTCGTTCCCTTTTAAACGTAATCAGACATGATTGGGTCTTTGAAACATTAAATTCGACGAGGTTATTCTTACCCCAAGAGGAGACCCTCTCAAGGGAACCCTCCATTCTCTGTTTCAAAGCCCTCCGAGCCGTTGGAGTTTGTGTGCCCTTTGGGGGCTTGTCAAACAAAAAGCTATCATGGACTGTACTGTCATCCGCGTAACAATGGATTGGTGCACATGTCAAGAGGTCATTGATGTGCAACAAAAACAATGTCGGAGACAGAACCGATCCTTGTGGGACGCCAGCATTTATTGAATGCGAGGAAGAGATGAAACCATCAGCAACCGTCTGAATCGATCTCTCCCTCAAAAAGTCGGCAATCCACGTACACAAGGAAACAGGAAGTCCGTAAGAAGGCAGTTTGTTGACAAGTCCTCGGTGCCAAACCCGGTCAAAGGCCTTAGAAATGTCCAGTGAGACCGTTTGAGTCTCACCATAACGTTCCAGACACCGTCCCCAAACATGCGTCACATACGCGAGAAGATCACCGCACGAGCGGTTCCGCCGGAATCCGTACTGGCGGTCGTTAATGATTTTGTTCTTCTCGAGGTATGTAAGCAGTTTGTCGTTGATCACACGTTCCATCACCTTGGACAGAACTGATGTGATCGCTATGGGGCGATAGTTGGCCGGGTTGGAGCGGTCACCTTTCTTAGGTATAGGATGAATGACCGCTTTTTTCCAACCAGAGGGCACAGAGCCACATTTCAGGGACATTTTAAAGAGCTTTGTCAAAACTGGAGCGATTTCTGCAGCACACCTCTGCAATACCAGGGCAGGTATTCCGTCAGGCCCACTAGCTTTATTAACATCGAGCCCCCGTAAGACAAGGAGTACATCCCGATGCCGTATCCTCAGCTTTTTCATATAGAAGCCGCAGTGAGGAACCGACGGCGGGATGGCACCCCGGTCGTCGAGGGCCGAGTTTTCTGCAAACATTTTCCCTAAAAGGTTGGCCTTTTCGGTAGCAGTGTTTGCTAGTGAACCGTCAGGTCTGGTAAGAGGCGGCAGACTGGATTTGCAGAAATTGCGACCTATGGAGCCCGCTAGCGACCAGAACGCCCTGCTGCCATGCGGGCAGGCAGCTAGCTTTTTACTGATCTGTAGGTCGTGCTCAAATTTTGACCTATTGATGATTCTCTTACTGTCCTTTGCCAATTTGTTATATGCTGATCTGTTTTCTGACGTTCGAGATGTGTTGTAGGCTCGGTAAGCCGCGTTTTTTCGTCGAACTGCTTCGGAGCATTGTCGACTGAACCACGGCTTTGAACCTACGCCAGTTTCTTTAATGGTTGATTGAATGAAGCCATCCATCGCAGACGTGATAACTTCACTAATTTCCTGGGCACATCTGGACGGATTCGAAGTCTGAAAACAGACAGCTGACCATGGGAAAGCATTAAAATGCGCCCGCAGACCGAACCAATCTGCTGACCTATAGTGCCACATTTTTCTCTTCAGCCTCTCAATTGGGGGTCTGAAGTTAATAGGGATTGATGTCGTCACCAGGCAATGGTCGGACGATCCTAAAGGCGCTGCGACATCAATCCCATAACCACGTGGCTCAGTGGTTAAAAATAGGTCTAACAGATTGGAGCGGTGAGTCTGGACATCAGGAACCCTCGTAAGCTCCTGAACCAGTTGCTCCAACCCATGGCAAAGGGCAAAGAATTCCGCCTATCGGCCAGCCGAGTTTGTTGAACATGGGAACTTCAACCACGGTTCATTATGAACATTGAAGTCCCCCAGAACAACAAACTCGGCCGAAGGGTAGCGGGGTAAGAGGTCATCAATAGTTTCGCTCAAATGTTTAAATAGCTCGGATGAGTCTGATTCGCTGAGGTTTGGTGAGCGGTACAAACACGCATAAAATCTTACCGTACTGGCAAGACTGACGCGCACCCACATTACGTCAAATCTGGAATTTTCCAGACTCAACAGTCGCACACAGTTGACGTCAGCTCGGCTATACAAACAAACACCTCCTTTTGGTCTGAACTTGCCTACGAGGGTGAAGCCCGGGCAGTCCAGATAGGAGGCGTCTGGAGGCTCAGCTATCTGCGTTTCGGAGAGGAATAAAAGGTTTGGGCGTTGGGATTGAAGGTGATGATGGACAGAATTTAAATTTTTGTGCAGGCCTCGTATGTTGGTAAAATTTACCAACATTTTTGGCCTGCACCGGGGACGCCTACTACTCGCCGTTGTAATGATGTTATTATTGTTTTGTGATTCCATGTTTTTTTTAATTATTTTTGGGGGTTTTATAGGAAAGGGAAAGCAAGGGAAGGATTAGGTATAAAGGGTGGGTAGGAAGCTGGGGGTCAGGGTATCCAGGACTGACGGACGTATGAATCCATCCCACCGACTGCGGTGCAAGGCTATGGTTGGGAGAGTCTGGCTGGGAAGGGCTCCCAATGCGCCCCAAACGCTACTGCTGGGTCCCCTCCGGTCACGAATCGGCACAACAGCAGCGGCGGGGTTTTTACACTCGCTGGTGGGGCAGCCCACCCTCAGTCGTGAGCCTGAGGGTCGGGCCCCTGTACTATCGAGCGGCCTGGACAACGGTAGCCAGTTGTAAAGGGTCTCCCTCAACCATTCTCTCCCGATCCGACCCACCACGCAGTAGGTAGGCTAACGCATCCGCTGCCAAGACCTGGACAAACCTTACCCCATGAACACTTTGTCTTAGTCATGCTCTTGACAATGAAAAAAAATTCTTCGCACTTAAATGTTTTCATATAATGAACACGTTTAACAGTTCGTTTTAAAAACACGAGGAAAAACATCACCGTTATAATGTATTTTTTTAAATTTATAATTTTGATCAGTGAATTTGATTTTGTTTTTATTTTATTTTATTTATCTAACATCTAACACATGATTATTTCGATTCATAAAGTTTCAGAAATACAAAAAAAAATCGCCCTTTCGTGTAATTATTTTCCTTGCAAAGATATAATAATAAAAATAGATTAAACATTCAATTATCTTATAATATAACGTAGTATCATTCCTTTCGGAAAGCGACGGAAAGTACCACTAATGTCTCAACACCTTTTGGTTCAAGTAAAACATATGCACTTGGACCACTGTGCTTTTTTAAACGTACTTTGATTTTCCTATGAGCAATCTTTGTGTTGCATTTTGAAACCTTTTGAATGATCGCCGCGCCCTCAATTTTTGTCTTATTTTAGCTTTCTCAAAACAAAACACGATTATTAAGCGCGCTTCACACATTTTTAACACTTCATACGGTGAGTTCGACTTAACTCAACCCCTCACAATTTCAAACCTAACATCAATAAATAATATTCACACAATACAATTTAATCTACACAGACTGGATCCATTCCCTTTCCCTCCCCCCCCCCCAAGTAAAGCATACGCACTTGGACCATTGTGCTTTTTTAAACTTACTTTGATTTTCCTAAAAGTTTGTATTGCCATTTAAAACCTTTAACCGATCGCAGCGCCCCCATTTTTTTATCTACTTTTAAATTACTGCAATTGCCTTCCTTTCTGACACATAGAGAAAAGCAATTGCAACGATAAATGAATCATTCATTCGTCATTTATAAAACAATAATGATAAATAAAAATAAAAACTCGACTACTCAGTACCTACTCATTTTATCTATTTCTGATAAACAACTCGGAATAGATAGATAAATAATGAAGATTCATTAAATTTTATTATATTATGATTACAATTTGTAATTTGTATACACGCATTACGTTTCCATTCATTTCTGTACTCTATTCACGCATGTCCAATGTCAATTCAACTTATTTATTATTTTACTTTAACATTTTTTTAATGTTTGTCATATTGCCCATCCCATTAGGCAGACGCCTATGTTGGGGTGACAATTAACAATAGTGGTTATTCAGCTGCATAGTACATGACAGTTTTTAAATATAGTACCTACATGATAAGAAAGAATATGAGAAGTAAAATAAATAAAAATTGGCATTTAAGATGAGTAATGATTTCGTTTTTAATGGAACTTTTGATTTTTGCGTTTCTAATAGTGCTGGGGAGAGAATTAAATTGTTTAATAGCGTTGTACTTACAACTTTTTTGTTCAGTTTTATACGCTGGGATATTAAGGGATTTTATGAGTGCCTTGCGGTACTAGTAATTTTCTTTTCTTCAAACAGATGGGCATTGCTAAATTGGTGCAATAGGATATTTTTTTAGTATAATTGTTTCAAGTCGAACAGATTTCAAAACATTCAGGATTAATTTCTGAATATATGTTAGAGGCTCCAAGCAAGTGTTGGTGGCACTACCCCAATTGATAATGCCGTATTCTAGAGATGATTGTATAAATGCACAGTAAACTTGCCTCATGCAGATGGTACCTAATTGCAATCGGAAAGTTATGAAAAAACAACCTCACTTACATAAATTTGATGTTCGTCAGTAGAATGTATTAATTTAATACGATGTTATACATTTATTTTAAGAGATGTCACTCATCCAAGGGATCTACTTACCGACATTTAATTCTTAAATGGCTTCCACACGAGCGGGCGGCCCAATACTAAAAAAGCCATGGCGTCGGAAGGTTCGACCATCCGGTCGTCCTTTTCTAAAGTTAGTAGGCTTGACTTTAGGAAAGGATGACCGGATGGTCGAACTTTTCGACGCCATGGCTTTTTTTAGTATTGGGCCACTCGCTCGTGTGGAAGATCTATTTCTGTTTGATATTACAAAAAAAAAATATATGGATATAAGAACATATTCTTGTAAGTTTTACTATATTTCCCATAAAGTTAAATTAGTGCTCTTCACAATAAAAAATAAATATTATGATGTTTTCTCGTAAATAAGTATAGTAATATGATTTTGAAAACCGGAAATATTTGTCGCGGTGACGGTACATTATTTTTTTTTTCATATGACGCGTGCGCGTGTGACTAACGAGAAGCAATAATATTTTAAACGTAATTGAAGATAATATTGACGACTCTCAAAAATTAAATATGAAACCGAAAAGCCACAGAAAAGAAGACATATTTTTCTTTTCTGTGTCATTTCGATTTCATATTTCATTTTAAGAGTTATCAATATCATCTTCAATCATTAAAAATATATGATAATGAGGTTTACAAGCTTCGTTAAATTATTCCAAAATTGAGTAGGATTATTCATTTGCCAATCGAATAAAATTTATTTGAGTACTGTACGATCGTCGATCATACTTAAAATTACCAATTCTAGTTGTTCCGTATTGGGAACCAAATGATGGTCCTCATAATACCCGTTCATCTCCCTTTCTCTTAAGGTCAGACATGTATTTTAGAAAGAGAGAACACCAGATCTCTCATCATATTTTGATAGTAGACTTAAAGGGTGACCTAAAATCCTCTGAGAACGTGTCCACTCCGCATAGGTTCTATAGTACTATAATATGCGCGTTGGAATAAGCTGGATGCGCAATGCGCATGGCGCATTGGCGTTCCACAGGCATTTTATTTTTTCGTTGAAAGGTTGCGTGTTCGATTCCCGTCACAGTTCAAACACTACTATAATACATATTGAGTATATTTTTATTAGAATAACTCATTGAAGCTTATAAATCTCATTGTGATATATTTTTAAATCATTTGATATAATATTAAAAAATCTCAAACGAAATATGAAACAAAGCAAGACACAGGGACTCGAACCCAGAACTTCTCGGTCTATCCAGGACCGACGCTCTAACCAATTGAACTAATTCCATCTCAATGCTCTCCGTCATTTTTATCTATATTATACCTCAATTTGAGAACTGTTAATATCCACTTCAATTAAATTTAATATATTTTTGGCTGCTATCTTTCTGTATTGACTGAGAGATTCTTTATTTTATTTTTTTGCAATCTAGACAGTGTCTGGAATATACCTATCCAATATATATATATATTTTTTTTATGGTAATCTATGCGACTTTTCATACAACTCTCTTTCTATATCAAAATGTGCGCTATCGCACCGTGAATTCAGTTGTAATTGGCACAAAATCTGCAATAAATAACAATGAATTTGTTCTGTACCTAGTCTACCTAGTCCTACTCAGTCTCCGGTGAGTTGATAACCCTTCGTTAGTCCTTTGCAAGATATGTGAACATTGCTCAAGCGGACATGTACTACAGCGAACTGAAACTCATGATAAGATTAGGCAAAAGTAAATAACGATAATAGAGCATTCACAACTTTTGGTTACAGAGCGACTCTCCTTCGGTTTTGAGTTTCATATTATACGATTCAAAAATGTTCCTTTACAATAGACTAGACACCACAGAGCAAAAAATACAATAGAGTTGCCCTAACATGCAAGGGGAATAAAATCACTATCATTTGATTTGCAAATAAATGAATCCTACAGGCAGCTCGCATTGCACTGTAAAGTATTAGTATTTACTCTTCTAAAAACAAATCTGCTAATGATCAACTCGTCTTTTTTACAGTTGTACAGAATTCATTAAAAATTTCCCGTAGCTGTGATAACAGATTCCAAACTAACCCAAACAGCCAATAAGTAAAACTGTAAATAAGAAAAGGGAAAATATTTTTGAAGTATTTAGTACAACCCTTTTTACAAATGTTTTAAATTTGCTTACTGCAGTCAAAAACACATGAAATAAACGTGGACGGCAGTGATCATGTGAATAAAACTGTTAATTTATTATATAATTGAATAAGTTGAAAATACAGTAAAAAAAGCTCATCTGTTGAATGTAATGCGATAGTTTTGATTATTCTCCACTTCTATTTTACAATGTTTGATTGCACAGGAAACCATAATCATTGATTTATTTATTAAAATCTTCGATTGTCACTCGCTGCCGGTCAATACACGAATGATGACGTCAAATCTTTGAGAAATGCGTGAACCCGCTTGGTTGCTAAAATAGGATGTCACGTGGTTTGACTCCAGCCGTCAAAATGGTATGCAAATTTGTCTATATGACATGTCTATCAATTCTGACGTCAATGCTAGACACTGATAACGCCCCTAGCAGTAAAAAAATCAACAAAATCATAAATTAAAAATAAATTTTTAAATTTAAGGCGATGCGATGCCAAATAATGTCAAGTCATAATGTGTTTTTGGTTAGAAAATATTGTTAATACCACCTTCAAGAGTAAATGAAATGTGATACGCGCTAACAGATGGCGCTAATTTATGTATTAAAAAAATACTTTTAGCACGTATTGCTTTAAAATATTGAGAAGAATTGTTTTTTGGGGGGTATATACGGAATATAAAATGGAATAAATTATTACTGCAAGTTTAAAGCTCAAGTCCTTTAAGAAACTCATAGAAATACTGTATATGTTAGTGTTACAATAATATATTGTACTTTTATACATTTTTTGAAGGATTTGAACAATAACAGATTGTTCCATTTCATATTTCATGCGTACACCCGCCAACAAGCAATTCATTTCAATATTAAAATGTATTTATTTTCTAAAATATTTAAGTTAGCGCCATCTTTGAGCGCGTATTACGCTTCAAATAGCTACTACGAGTAGAACACATCTTGGCCTTTGCTATAAAAGGTTTTTTTTTGCCAGTCTTTTTTATAAGCCTAGTAAAAACTAAGGTTTCAGGCCTGTAAAACTGCTTTAATGCGTAAAATCTTCGAAATGTGTTAAAATAATCTAAAATCATAATAAATGGAATTAAAATTTTTAGTTAACATGGCAACACCGATTAACATCGACTTTAGAACGAAAATTATTTTGTATTCAAATGTGAGGTTATGTTTAACTTGCGAATATGAATTGATGACCGGGCGGGAGAAATTATATAATTAAAATTTTAAACATTTAAAAAATATTTAATATCTTGCCACCGCGATGAATATTTCTGATGTTGAAAATCATAACCTTTTTATTGTGAAGGCCACTTATTTGGGTATTTCTTTATCTTTTTTTTGTAACATGAGACAGAAAAAAATTATTTCTCTAAATATATAATATAGCTATTATGAGGAAGCTACTTATATGATATATACATACAATTTTTATAAATACATAAACACTGGTAAGACGTTACCATTTACAAAAATAAAATTTTGAGAAAAATAAAGTCAGTAATTACGAAATTACACTTAGCTGGCGCACGGCGCGCCAAACGCGGCAAACGCGGCAAACGCTTTAATTTTTAGCGATTTCTCAACTGAAAATAGGGCTGTAGTAAATGTAAGTTTTTCATTATGTTAGTTAGTGAATCCTAAAACACGTGTTGTTCACCGCTGACATAGATAAAATTTAAAAAAAAACTTTTATTGCTTTTCTATTTGCACATTGAAACTCGGTCATTCGTAGATAAAATTACAAAATTTAGGTAGATAATATTATCAGATATGTAAAAATGTATTACAAAACTTTTTGGTACAGGTGTTAATGCGTACATTATGTCTACAAGAAGAAAATACCATACTAAGTAGTAGGTACCAGTGGCGTGCATTACTCTATGAACAAAGACAGGCTGTCCCTAGTTTTCCAAGTTGGGGAATTAATTATGTATTGATTATTTTTAAATGGTCAATTAATTGTCATCTTCAACTGAATCATTCGTCGCCCACAACGCAAACATGCGTATCTCATATTTAGCAACTTTCCAGGAGAGCTAAAAAATAGTTTTTTTTTCAGGAAACTTTATTACATGTTTCGCTAATGGGCTATTGTCAAGATATGCAGAGGCGATATATTCCAAAACAATGACGTTCCAAATATGAATTTATTTTTCCAATACATACAAGATAATAAGATAAGTACATAAAAACATTGTAATTGATTAAATGCAAGCAAATTTAATCAATAAGTAAATTAACCTATTCACAAGTTTAGTGATCCATAAATTCACGAGTTAACGTACAATCCGACATACTGAACTATGCAGTCCAGAGATACCAGTGGTGAATAAAGTCCCGAGACCAGAGATTCCCAACGTGGGAAATATCGCCCCCAAAGGGCGTTGGAAAGATCCAAGGAGGCGGTAGTGGCCTCAGTGGTAAATGAGGGGCGGTTAAGGGCAATAAGGGGGCGATGAAGGGCTGACATGGGGGCGATTGCTACAAAAATATTACAAATAAATTTTCCTTATAAATTCAAATTTGTCGTAGGTACATTATTGAAAGAATCATGTAACAAAATGAACTGTTCAATTATTCTATTTATTTATAGATGGATTAATAGTGTTTTTTGTCATTTTCTTTACTGTGTTATAACACCTAATCAGGTTTCGCGGGACCTGTTGTCAGGTAAACAATAATGTACTACATAATATATTACATAAAATATCCATATAAATATTTATCAAGAGCAAATAATGGAGAACAGGGGTGATGAAAATATCGTGTCAGGGTATAGAGTCGACCACGAAAATGAGAGTTATTATCTCTCAGTCACAGTGTATATATTTAGATTTCATCACGTTGTCGCGTAAGAAAAAACGGGATGGGGGGGGGTGCGCTAAAATATGATCCAAAAGTGGGCGGTGAAACAAATAAGTTTGAAAACCTCTGCCTTAGACTAAGTTTTCTTATCTGAATACTCAACTCGAATTTAATATAGAAATTTTAAAATTATGAGAACCAGGGTTGGAAAGTATCACGATATTTATATAAATATCAAAATATCGGGTATGTATCGATATATAAAGTGATATTTTTTTCCAAAAATACAGTTTAAATGAATATGAAAATTATCTTTTTAGAGGTGCTATATATTTATTTATTTGTTTGTAGGAAACAAATAGCTTTTAATACAAATACATACGTATATACAAAGAAAGTTTAACAAAAGGTAAGCCAACAAAGTTTCTTGTACTAACAGTGGTTAAATACAGATGTTTTATTTATGAAGCTAACAAGATAAAGAAATTGTTCTCCTATTGCTGCATGTCCAGTAATTGTTCACAAAGTGAACCGATTTTTTTTCCTACTGGCCAACAGTTGTCATCAATGGTCAGAGAGTTAATGGTATATCTATGGTCAGAGATTTCCACCATATCAAGGACAACGCATTTTGAAAATGAGTTACAATCATACAACAACGCGACTTGACAGTGCCCGGGCAATCCAAGTAATGTTAAACATAAAGAAACGCTGGAATATCCCGTAAAAACAAAGACACCTACTAAATTATAAATGTCTTTTATATATTTTATCGACAATAAATATCACGATATATACCGTGTTATATATCGGTGAAATATTTATATCCTTCTAACTCTGATGAAAACATTAATTGCACATCATCAATAAAATCTTCTTCTTCTATTTTATAAAGAAGAGTGTCCCGGGTGGGTGGTGTGTGTTTGTTTTGTATACAAATCGATAGTTTTATTCCGAGTTTGATGAAATTTTGCATGAACTTGACCTTTGAAAATAGATGAAGGTCCTACTTTCTGAGATTTCTAAAACCACCCCCATACCCCTTTCCTAATAAATTAGAGGAAAATTACTGATTAGGGGTAGGGGTAGGGATAGGGGTAGGGTTAATAATTTTACTCCAAACCGTACATGACCTCGGGAAAAACGCCGGGTACTTTAGCTAGTATAATATAAAAATGAATTATGGTAATTAATCAATAAAAAAAAAACTCTTTTCATACATTTTAAAATTATTGTCTTCAAAGCTGACAATACAACTTACACTGGTTGCAGCAGGTTCTAATACTGAAGTCATCGTGCCTTTGTATTGGTTTTCAAGGTCCATGAACGCCAAAACCTTGGGAATAATGTTTTATACATCGCTTTTCATGTATGTATTCGTATTAAAGTAACATCTGGAGTACCTCAAGGTGCCCATCTGGCTCCTCTTCTTTTTAACATATTTATTAACGATATTGCCGGTGCATTTTCTTACTCACCTTCTTTGTTGTAACTTATTCGGTTCAACATTCCTTGCCGTAGACTCATAAACAATGAATTGCTTTTCCTCAATAAACACCCTATTAATTATGAGTACCATTCTCCACTGTCGAGAATGTCGAGATTTGTTAACTCAAGCCAGGGCCTCACGAAATTAAAACTCTATCATTTTGAATGTCTAAAATCCTGGACTCTACTAAAAACTGTGTTCAGGCTTTGATTTGAATGTTCTCTCAAATGTTTTTTCTTTATCCTCTTTCTGTCATTGTTTCATTCTTGTGTTATGTATGTGCTGTTATTTTTTCCGTAGCTCTTGTTTATTTCATTTCGTGTAATTGTAATAAAAAAGTATCTCTTTATAAGATTAAAACAAACACATTTCAGATTTAAGAAAATCAATTATCCTTCCCCAGATATGAAACGAATAGAAAAGTTTAATAGTACAAGTCAAGAAGTCTGGCTGAAAGATGCCAATGAAAACCTTAAAAATAGCACTAAAAACAACATAGAAGACGCACGTTCAAATTAAATCACTCTAGTCCGCCTCACCACGACCCCCTAGTGATAAGGACTAAAAAAAATACACAAAAGATAAAGATCGATTAAAAAAATTTATAATGAATATACCATTTTGTATTTTAAACTGTTATTCTATAAACATTTTAGTATTCACACCATATTTTGTATTTTCACATGCTTATTTATAAAGTCACTAATAACAGCAAAAAAAAATGTTAATATTTTGACGTTTTTAGTTCCACTTCTGCCCCCCCGCAAAGTTATCCGTGTCAAACTGCACCAACCTTGTCGTGAGTAATTTTTTTAAACCGGATCTCGATGATTAATTAAAAGTACCTGTTTTATATGAACACCTATTCAACCCCCTATGTAAGCGAATCTAAGTAGGAAGTCAATAAACCACTCATTCAATTCTGAAAAGAGTCTGATAACGAGTCCGTTACATTTGTTTATCAGAATTCTAAAATAGTAAAATTTTTGGACCTGCCACTGACGTCAGAATTAATAGACTAAGTACCATTGCGAAGGTTGGAGACAAAGGTCACGTGACACCCATTTTGGTACCAGTCTAGTTCACTGCCGTCCACGTGTGTTTCGCGTGATTTTATAAAAAGGTTCAAACTAAATACTTGATTTCTATTCGATATAATATTCGATTCTTGTAAACAAGCCGAACCTTTTGGCTTATTTATCGGTTTACTTAAATTGGCTGAACGCCTAGCTCGCCCCTCGCCCCCGTTACTTTGGTTTCTTCCCCTTGCGTGTTAGAGAATCTCCTATGTATTATTTTCTCTGTGGAACGTGCGCCAGAAAATGAATCATACAGTATTAAAATGAACCATGCACTCGAAAATGTAATAGAGAATGAGGCCTTTGTAAGATTCTGTAGGTCCCAAAGACTGCGATGAGTTAGACACGTTGAAAGAATGTCAGATAACAGGATACTAAAAATTATGACAGTATGGGTGCCCCAGTGGAAGTGACTCAGGTGCAGACCGAGGAAGATGTGGATGGACTGTGTGGAAGAGGATTGAACCAGGACGGGAAGAAGTGAGGACTGGAATCGAATTATGAGGGACCGCAGTCAGTGGAGAACATTTTTAGAGAAGGCCAAAGCCAATTGTTTAAAGATCATTGAAAACTAGTAACTTTGCAAATGGGACCTAGAAACATTAAACATGGTTTAAACCATAGGTTCCCGAAGCGGTCCGTACAGACCCCCCGGGATCCAAGGCAGGGAGAAAAAAAGGGGAAAAGAATTACGATTTACATCCACGAGATGTAAATCGTAATTCATTTAGACTGCACGTATAGTAAAGCACCGTAGTAGGTTTCGCTCGACAAGCCTACTGCGCACTTACGCGAACCGTTTTATAGCCTACGAAAATGGGGGGGCACCTCCATAGACAATTTAGGACAAAAAATGCTTGAAAACAGGCAAACAGATCGGTGCTCATCGAAACACTTGGCTGATCGGTACCTCAAATTGATCATTCGAAAAGTTGGGAAAAACGGCCGTAACACCCTCGATGAGTTTTTATTCATATTGAGTAGTTGCCGGGTTCGTTCCGACGCCATTATGCGTTATATTTTCGCATGAATAATGAAAAACAAAACGCTACAATCAATGTACAATAGCGGAGCCAGTTTTTTTAGTTATCTTATCTGCATGAAGTCGATCGATGTTACACCTTATAGCTTATTGATATAGATTATGACGATGCCTCATAGAAACAAAATGGAATCGATTCCTATTGTGTTGTGATAATTTCTTGGAAAACTGATAATAACCCGTATCAGTTTCAATTCGTTGTGAAAATTAACAAAGGCTTTGATTTTGTTAAATCAAAATCTTCTTCTTTTCCACACGTAAAAATGATTATATATATAAATACACTTTTTCCTTTATTTTTTCCCATGGTTTTACAAAAAATAACATACGTATAATTTATATTCATTTAAAAAAAAGTATGTAATCTAAATCAAATTTAATAATGTTATTATTAAGTTGTGTAAGTATTTTACATTTTTATTATTGTGACAGCTGTTTAGGCGTTCAAAGCCATTTGAAACTGTGGTTAAGTAACATTGAGCCGACTTATTTATATGATTCAATTTACCCCCCCCCCCCACCCAATTTCAATTTTTATGGTGCCTTAAATGATTTATTACAGGTGAAACCGATTTACTGAGAAAATAGTTGTGATAATAGATTCTCTATTCTATTTTTTTACATGCACCAACGCTTGTTTAAATAATAATTCTAAAGAAAAGGGCCACCCACTGCCTGTGTGTTGGTAATATTCATAAGTAACTCTGTCTTTCTCGGGATTATTTTTTTTTTAAAGTTATGAAGTTGTGAATTCTTACTTGTCGTTTGGGCGCCATAATTGATTTGACAGTTATTACTTTATCTTGACGACTGTTATTTCTAAACAAAAAAACATTCATTTGAAAATTTTATTTCATTCTAAACAATTATTTTTCAAAACATATCTAGATAATAAAGTTCTTAAGTAAGTACCTACTTGTGTTTTCCATTTTGAAAATATTCTACCCAAACAAACATTCTTCTTTTGAATATGTAATTTATGACGAACCAGAGTGGTGGATCATGTTTTTCATACTAATTTTAAAAGGTTATAGCAACAGTTTTACATGCTGGATTTCATTCAAACTACTCTTCAAACCTTCCCGGCACTAACAAGAACAAACTGCTATTTTCAGCGAAATCGGTCGAGTAATTTTCGAAAAAATCGAGGACAGGCAAATATTCATTTTTATATTTAAATATATGTAAGTATCTACAAAACATTATGAGTAATTTAATATATATCATTTGTACTATAAGAGCAAGAAAGTATATGTAGTTAAGTGAAACAGATAGATATAACCAAGATTTTATAGAAGTAATGTTTCAACATCGATCAGTCGGCCATAGTTTTATTTATTTTACACAGTGATATTTTATTAGTCCTTTTAATTAACCAATAAAACTGCTGTGTGTTTGCATTATTTCAGTATTAGTTTGACGAGAATAAAATACGTAGTTTTTTACTTCATTCAGTTTTTGTTCTTTCGGAAATTAATTTTGTTTTTAGATATATTTCAGACTTTGCAAAATAAATATTTTAAGGATATTCAATAATTTAGATTCTTTATTAAGTATGTATTTATATCAAGTATGTCTTTTATAATTTATTTGTAAGGGCTTAATTGCACCAAGTGCACCTGTCTTATTATACCGTAAATTCGTAAATGATGGATGATTGCACCAGGGAAGAATGAATCATTTTCAATTTGTCGATATTAAGAACTTTTAATATACGTAAGGTATATTCATTTTGAAATGGTTTAATTTTTTTTATATAATTATATACTCTAGGTAGCTACTAGTAGTTAGTTCGTTACAACTTTGTACAGGAACTACATAATGTCATTAATATGGCAACACCGACTAACTTCGTCTTTGAAATGTGTTCTTAACATTCAAATGTTTTCACGTATTCGAATTTGACCGTTTGTTTTAAAGAAACAACGCAAAACATCATAATTATTTTTCTAACGTTTTTATTTAATTAATAATTTTGATTTTTTTTTATTTATAGGACATCTATTCAACGATACATAAATTTCAAAAATACGAAAAAACCGCCATTCTATGTAATTATCTTCCTTTTCAATAATGAAAAAAGTTTAAACATAAATTTGTGTTAGAATATGATGTAGAATCATTCCTTTCGGAACATACCACTAACTTCTGAACACTGTTTGGTTAAAGTAAAAAATATGTACTTGGACCATTGTGTTTTTTTTATTACAATCATTTTCCTGTGAGCCATCTTGATGATATAATGAAAAACATTTTAGACAGTCGCAGCGCCCTCATTTTTTTGTCTACTATTACATGTCAGACCGTACCCGTGATACATCACGGAATGTAGATAAATTGACTTGCCAGATGAAAATTTTTGTTTCCAGAGAATAAAAAATATTGGGCTCACATTTCAAAATTGGAATAATAATATTTGTCTGGTAAAATATATCATAGGTGGGTACTTTATCGCTTGTCTGGATTTGAAAAGACTCTTTTTAGAATTTGATAATTTTCACAACACGTTCCAACATTGAAAATGTCACATTCGTACCTACGCACAAGGAAAATATTTTATTTTTTCTATAGCAGGGGTGCCCAAACTAATACTCATGGAGATCGTCTTTTAAATTGTATGGATTCAAGCGATCGACTACTCACTGCAGCTTGATTCTCTTAACTTTGCAGGCGGCTTACTAATGAACGAATGAATTTTAAATCAGTGCTTCACCTACTTATAATAACAACGATCTGTTTAAATGACTTTTACTTAATCATTAATCAATAAGATCCTATAACAATGTTTTTGTAGATTTATGCTGATTTTGAAACAATTATAACCATGTATATTCAGATTTGAGGTTATACTTCGCATTCAGCGTCCAGAGTAAAAACGACTTAACTCAATTTTTAACGTTTTTTAAATTTATTTATAATTTTGATGTGTCAATTTGATTTTGTTTTATTTTGATTTAACATTTTAATAAATGGCTATTTTAATACAAATATTTCAGAAATACAAGAAAATCATCTTTCCACGTAATTAAATAATAGTAAAAAGTTTACAGATAAAATTGTCTTAGAATATGATGTAGAATCATCTCCCTTCGAAAAGGACCTAGAACTAATTTCTAAACCCCGTTTGGTTAAAGTAAAAAATATATACTTGGAATATTGTGCTTTTTAAAATTAAAATGATTTTTCTATGAGCTGTCTAGTGTTGCTATTTAAAACCTTTCGCTGCGCCTTTAATTTTTGTCCACATTATTTTGCCGACCCGTACCTACCTTATCTTTACTAAAAGAATGTGGGTAGGTTCTGCAATACGTAGGTACATTTTTCTCAGTGTTTCGATGTCGCCATGCCTATTTTTAGTGCCTACTTTTGAGTATGTGAATTGATAATAATAATTACTGCTGATAAACTCGACAAGCATTAATTTGATAATAATTTGTCGATATCTTGGAAAAAAATAAGGTATCTACTTAATGACTAACAAATAAAAACATTCTAGAAATCTTTCTATTCGCTTTTTCGCGCGGATTTTTCATTAGACAATATGTTTCTCAATATTGTCTATTACTGTGAAAAAAGTTTGATAACCCTTTGAGATCATATCGTCGCCCATAACAAAAACAGGCGTATCTCATATTTAGCAATTTTTTCCAGAAGAGTTAAAAATCTGTTTTTTTTGCCAGATTCTTACACCTTTTATTACGTGTTTCGCTAATTGGGTTTTAACTAAGTATTTTTATTTACTCCATCAGCGAAACATGTAATAAAATGTATAAGAATCCGGCAAAAAATGTTTTTTGGCTGTCCAGGAAAGTTACTAAATATGAGATACGCCGATATCGATTGATACGCCTGTTTATTTCTAAGTTTGAAACTGTCCGGGGGTGATATTATTATTTTTTTTCAAGTGTAAAAACAAGTAATATTTTTTCTCTATTTGAATACATATAGGTGATTTTTATTTATTTATTTATTACCTATATAATATGTGAACATTTGTTATCAGCTGACGTATTGCCCATCTCACTAGGTGTGAAACGCCTGTGTTGAGATTGCAATTTACAGGGTGGGTGTTCAGCTAGGATATTTAGATGACAAATAGAAATAGATTACAATAATATATTTTTTTAAATATACTAATTTAAAGGCATAAAAGAATTTAGAAGCTGAAAGGTTTATTGGAGGTGGCCAATGATCTTACGAGCTAAGAACATGGAAATTTCGCGTTATTTCTTATAAATTTTGCGTTATTTTTGGGAAAAGTGGTGTTATTTTTCAACAAAAGTCGTGATATTTTGAAAAAAAAATGGTGTTATGTTTCTTTTTTTTGTATTTTGCAACAAAGGTGGTGCATTTTTTGTTTATTTTGTTTACATAAATATTTTTTTGTAAATCGAACAAATAATGGCAGTACGCGGAGTTTTCGACATGATTCCACTTTATGACTATCGAAGCTTGTCAAAACCATAGACAAAGAACTATTTAGAATGCCCAACATTATTTTCTTATTTTAAAATACCAGAATGTCCAGAATATCACGTGAAAATGGCAAATTTCGGTTTTTCGCATTATAATAATGAAATTTGTGTAAAAATTCACATATAGCAAGCACCTAACAGCCTTTTTTTATAAACATTATGTTTCAAAGAATGTCAACAAAAATTTAAGAAAGGGATTATATTAAAATTTGTCCCTTCGTACTAAAAATTTGAAATTAGAAGTAGAAATAAATAATTTTTATCATTTTTCTGAATTTTGGCTTGCAGTTTTTATCATTATAATTTTTTTTTCATTATGTATTTATAAGTAAACTGAACAAGCTGAGCATGAACATAATTGTTTTATATACCTGTAAAATTATTTATTTATTTGAATACCGCACAAGGGTCCCTACTATCCGGAGCCAGCGGGGCTATAACATCCCTAAATTGGGGCATGTTGTGAGGCTGAAGGGAGTGGAGAGGGGAAGGAGATGAGAAAATAGAGAAAAGGAAGGTTTGGAAGTCCTTGGTATTAAGATCTGGTCACTTAACACGGTTAAAGCCATTCAAAGCAACGTTGACCTTTGTGTGATAAACATTATTATTCATAGTCAATAGACATCTTATCATCGGCCAACGTTAAATGAAAACAATTCCGATAAAAGGGGAGATAAGGAAAATACCAATCGAATTTCGTAGAAAAAAAATTACTTTTACGTTAATTAATTAATATACGAGATTAGTGCCTACCTACAACAATCTTATTTATAAAAAAAATCAATCAATAAATTGTTGGGTAGGTACTTAAATATATAGGGTAGGAAGTTACATGATTGATCTGATGATTCTATGCGTTATTTTGGGTTTAAATTTATATATTTAATCTGATGGTTCTATATTTCTTTGAGTCTGGATGTACACGTTTAATCTTGTATGTTTGCATTAGATTTTGAGTAAGAATTTACATGTTAATCTGATGATTCTATTTTATATTTTTAGTGAATGCGCATGTTCAATCTGAAGATTCTACATTACATTTTGAGTCTGAATTTACATGTTTAATCTGATAATACTACATTACATTTTGAAACTGAATGTGCACATTTAATTTGGTGATTACAGATTGTATTTAGGTTCTGAATATATATCTTTAATCTGGTGATACTAGAATGTATTTAGGTTCTAAATGCGCACGTTAATCTGGTGATTCTAGATTGCATTAATGTGCATGGTTAGTCTGGTGTTCTAGATTGTATTTACTGTGCATGGTTAATCTAGTTATTCTAGATTGTATTTAGTTTCTGAATGTGCATATTTAATCTGATGATTTTAAATTGTATTTAATGTGCATGGTTATTATGATGATTCTAGATTGTATTTAGGTTCTGAATGCGCTTGTTTAATCTGGTGATTCTAGATTGCGTTTAATGTGCATGATTAATCTGGTGATTCTAGATTGTATTTAGGTTCTGAATGTGCATGTTTAATTTAATGATTCAAGATTGTATTTAATGTCCGTCTTTAATCTGGTGATTTTAGATTGTATTTTAGTGATTCTACAACATAATCATTTTGTGTTTGAACGTATATTTAGTATGTTTTTATACAACAATGGAAAACACTCATCGCGATAAAAATATTTTTAAAAATAAAACGATAATGTCAAGTATTATTTGCTATTATAGCTGGGTATTTGATTTGAGTTTAGAGTCAGGTTTTTTTTATTGATAAGAACTTTTTTTATGTAAACTAGTCAATAAAATAGGTAAACTCGTCTTGATCAAACTATGATAACGTTTTTTATTGAATAATTATGGAATAAAATTATGTCAAATATTACCTAATCCTAATCTAATTCAACGTTACCTGACAAAATATGTGACCAATAGATGGATTAGTATTTAAGCTAAAATAGGTAGGTATTAGGTTATTTTGCTAACATAAATGACACCGATATGGTACAAAGTATCGTCGTCGTGAAAGACGTTCTTTCATAATCGAGAGGTTGCTAGAAATAGCTTTAACCGTGTTTCAGGTACTACCCAACCTTCCTCCCCCCCCCATTACCCTCCTCTCCTCACCCCTTAAGCCACACAACATACCCCATTTGGGGATGCCATATCCTCAGTTAGGATTCTTGGTTTTTTCTGTACCAACTTTTTCTCGCAATTCAGATATTTAATCACATAGATTACTTAACATTGAAGCTATTTGTTGCAATGATAATGGAAGGTATTTGATCAAGTCATTGACTTAGCATCAAATAATAGCCCAATGGTACTCACCGAACTCTTCTTCGATGTTTCCGGTTGGATGCACCGGATTCAGGGTATCAGTATCGTCTCCCATAGAGTAGGCACCAGTCTTCTTGATGTGCCTTGGCTCTGGGTCCTCTAGCACTTCAACAAAGGTCGACCGATCTTCTGTTTTCTTCACCTCTACATGATCAACGGTATCTTCGGCAGAAGTCTCGTGGTCCAGGGGTCCAGTTTCTTCCGGAATCTCTTCAAGGGGGGCTTCCGTTTTGTTATTTACAACTGCTTCATCTGCTTGCGCACTCAAATCGTTCAGTTTCGTCGCTAATTCTGCTTCCGGTAAACTGGGAACTGAGTCTTGGGCACCGCACCCTAAACTTATGAAAAATACTAATGCTAACACCGCGAATCCTCGTCGCACTTCAAAAGGCTTCCGCCCCATCTTGAATTAATGTATTTTCGGCTGTTTCCACCATGCACTTGTCTTTAAAACTCACTTTCCACGTGCAACTTGCTGGAGGTTCACCTGACCAACATGTCTCTTGCGTAGTTCTGGTTGGGATGAGTTACGCGCTCGTCCAGCTATCACGCTGCTATCTCTGCCAACAGGTATTGCGAGATACGATAACGTAAACTAGGTGTGCTGGGCTGATTACGGCACCTTGCCGCCGGTGATTCACGAACAATTTCGTGAAAATATCACTCCTTATCACTTCGCGGATAAAATATAATATGCGCTCGTCTGATTAAGGTTCGGGCAACTAATCCATGGCAAGGGAGAGGTGACTAAATAATTATAGGCTGGCTTGAAATACTGTTTCTAGCATTTTTTGGGTGATTCACTGGCAGTGAATCATTCACCTATTTTGAGATAAAGTCTCCAATAATATTATTTGTAAAACTCAATCAGTAACGTGACAAGATGTACAAATATCTACATAAAAGAAACACAATTATTATTAGATATGTAATGAGAATAACATCATTTCCGGCCATTCGTTCGATGATGACAGTGGAACGCTACCTTCACTTCCATTTAAAATAAATACAAAATTCCCTTATATCAATTCTTTTGTTATCTAAGTCCTACATCATTCTACAAGCAACGTTTTCACCTTATTAAGATGGCAGTAGGAGGAATACAAATATTGTCAGGTTATGCGTAACTTGAAAATTTATTTAAAAAAATTATGCGTTCTGATGCCCTCTCCTGTCAGAATTTGACATGTATCAAGGTAACCTCGTAACGTCCTCGAATATATGATCCGGAGGTCGCAGAGTCCAATCTCGAATTCCAGAGTGGCAGATACTCTCAGTATCGCTGTGATGAAATATCATAATTCATAATCTAAACTTTGCTTGAAATAGCTTTAACTGTGTTAGGTGACCTGATCTGAATATCCACGTATTTCCCCATCTACCTCTTTCCCGTCTTCTTCCCTTCTCCATTACCTTCATCCTCGCATCCAGCCAGTCTCACTGGCTGCGGTTAGCTGGGAGCAGTTGGGGGTGTTGTACGGTATTCACATAAAATAGGAGGTCCTTACCCCTCAACCACGGAGGCCATCGATTATTCCACTTTTGAAAGATTCTGCAAGTTCCAATTACTGTAATGGGCTGGATTCGTTGAAAGAATGTCAGGTGCTAGGACACTGAAAATTGAGACTGTTATGTATGGACTAATTCTCTGGTTCTCAAAGTGGTTCCTACCCCAGGGGTCCTCGTGACAAAATTATTATTTTAGGGGTACGTGGGGGGCGTCATAGAGTCCGCGAGAGGTTGAATATAAAGGAAAATATTTGTAACCATTTTAATTATTATGAAAGTAAAAAAAAAAAAAACAATAAATAAGATGGTAGCCATTTTAACGCCCTGAGTATATAATATCTCCATCTGTAGAAAAACATTTTCTGTACAATCAAAACTTGAAGAAATGAGAATGCTCTCAGTTTTCAAATCATTAAAAATTTCAAAAACAAGCTGAAAATTTACTTGGTTATTGTAAAGAATTCATTCTTCACTTCATTCTGACCTGAGCCAAAGATTTTAAGAAATTCTTCACTTGGGCATCCCCGATTGGGTGTTGGACCCTTTTACAAGTAGAACAACAAATTCAGATAAATCAGCAACTTATTGAATTATCCACAAATGAAACCAATGTTTGAACAAAGATATCGCAACATATGGTTACAAAAACAGATACCAATTGTATATCCTGCGTTATGGGCCACTGTACAGAAGCTGTTGATTGCTTTCCCACCTTCCTATTTGGTGGAACATGGATTCAGTGTCTCGAACAAACATCGAACCGAACATAAATAATCTCATATCATCCCATCAGGTTCACCCATCTCATTAAAAAATATTGTGTTTTTGTATTTAAAGACATGAGTTATAATTTCAAAAAATGCTTCATTAAATATCAAAATGTTCTATTTATATCTAATTTTAACGTCACCATTCACCATTCAAGACATCAAAATTAAATTTGCAGTCGTGTAGACTTATTTCGCTTGGGGGTTTTTGCTTTGAGAAGGGGTCCATGGGCATAATCATTTTGGGAACCACTGGACTAGGACTGGTGGAAGCGAGCAGGATAGACTGCGTGGAAGAGGTTCGGAGCAGAACGGAAGTACTGAGGACTGGAGGCGAATGGCCCGAGGCGAGGTATCGCAGCCAGTGGAGACCATTTGTATGGTATAGGAAGCCGAATCCCACCATTGGATGTAGCTTTACGGCTTAATACCCTAAAAATCAATCAGCATAAGTTTTGACAGTTCTAACTGAATAAAGATGCATAAAATTATTAAAAAAAAATTATTATTTTAAAAAAAGGTCACCTTGGAGTAGTCATCACAATGCACTTTTTTTAGTTTTGGCGTAATTTTTACTTAATTTGGGTGACTTTAAGCTATGTAATTGTTTTTGTAATGTAAAAAACTCTTATTAATTACATAAATATAATATATTCGTACGCAAATCGACAATCAACTATTTATGAATTATTAATATTGTTATTATTCTATGGGTTGAAGTTTATAAATAGGTGCATAATTTTATTACTTATGTTTATTTATGGTTTACTGTCAATATAATATATAATCATGTACGGTAAAGTTAATTCTTGTTTTGACATAACCTCAAAAACGAGGTTCGGAATATTAGAAACACGGAAAAATAGAATGAAACTGCAAAAACAACAGTAACGAGATGCTGAACTTTTACAATGTGTCCTTCAATTAAAAGCAGTTAAAGTTTTAGAATTAAAAAAACTCTAAATTTTACATACAAAATTGAGTAGGTATAAATTCGACAGCCCAATGACGTCACACCCAACAATCCATAGATTTCATGCGTTTTGGCTGACTTTGAGAAATGAAACACTCAACAATTATTTTAATTACGAAAAGAAGCTTTTTTATTTTTTTTAAAAGAATAATTTTTAACCGCTCTACCCATACGAACGTACGCGATAAGGCCACTATATTATCGCCCGAACGCAACAAGCCGTATCCCGTACGTTCAAGTACAAAAAAAGCTATACCCGAAACCCACAAAATATTCGTATACGTCAAGTTTGTTCCTGCGTCTTCTCGTTTAGTATTTCGAGGTCAGCCGAAACTAACAGATGTGTTCGGGTATTTTATTTTTCGGGTGTATTACAAGTTACGTCACTATTCACAGTTGTTATTGCGAAATCTAATTTTTAAAAAAAACTATGTTTTTTTACCTATTTTTTGAATAATAACCCAAAGAACGGGCGGTTAAGTTAGAACAAAAATATTGATTTTTCAAAAAGGTCTGGAATTTCTTATTATACTCGTATTATTGTATATCGCAAATTGAAAAAAAACCTATTATATCAGAAAACTCCATCATGACTTGTGTATACAAAACTATCGATAATATTGCTATCGAAACCTCCTTATCACTCCACTACGCGATTTCGCAATCATCACTCTTACAGAGATTACAGACCAACGTACGTAAAATTGTAAATTTCTATACGTAAGTGATTCAATAAATACATACTTAAAAAAACAAATAATATATGTACCGTCGAGTTAAAAAATTGAGTTTTAATTGTAATTTTGTTGTGTATTCACACACTATTAATGCTGAAATCACTGGAGTCCTCCGATTTACCGTTTCTAAGATACCAAGCCTAGTCTAAAACATCGTCCAAACAAAGTCCAGAATACTCTAAAGCAAATCATCGACCAAAGATTTCCTCTACTCAACAAATTTGCAAATGTAACTTTTGAATTAACGAATATTTACACACACTATTTATTATACTGAAATCACTGAAATTCTCCGATTAAGAGGAACGGCGCGCGGCCTGTTTCATACAAAACTTAATTTTGGATTTGAGGCCAAAATACCCGCCTAAACCTAATGACCTTTTTTTTCATCAAAAAGTATAGTAAATATCTAGTACGGATTAGAAGCAATTTATTTATTTTTGTTTTACATTATGAAATATAGGCCATTAAAGGAATTGTTTTTACGCGATTTTAAAGGCACCTTTAATAATTATTTGGGGGCTAACGGTGATTTGAAAAAATTTTTTATCCCATCTACTTTGAAAATTTATTGAAAAAATATATTGAAATAAGCTTTATGGTGTACTTTAAATTAAATTAAAAACCACCAATTTACCTTGTACATATGTTAATTTAAAATATTGACCCAAAAAAACTATCCTTTTTAAAATGTTTTGTTTTCATATTTTTATTTACTTACTAAAAAAAATTAAATTCGATAAACCCGCTAATAATTTTATAGGTTGCGTCTAAAATTATGATATTTTTTTCATGGCCTATGCTTCATAACTTAAAACAAAAATAAATTAAATACTTCTCACCCATACTAGATATTTACTAAGCCTTTAATTAAAAATATATATCATTCAGTTTGGATGGATATTTTGGCCTCAAATTCAAAATTAAGTTATATATGAAATAGGCAGCCGTTCCTCTTAACCATTTCAGCCTAGTAAGTACATCGGTAGTCCAACAATACTTTAAAGCGAAGTAAAACTTCAAACCCCTCTACTCAACAATTTTGCAAATGTGACTTCCGGACGGTACAGATATCACAAGAGTCAACAACTGCCGGAGCCTGTGGGATCATGACATCCGCTATTGGAGTATGACGTCAGAATTAATAGAGGCAAAGGTCACGTGGTCATTTTGGCACCAGCCTATTTCACTGACGTTTGTTTTGCGTAAGCAAATTATTATTTTTTTATAAAAGGGGTCTAACTAAATACTGTACCAAAACATTCAGTTTTTGTAAACTCGTCGAACTTTTTTTACTTATTTGCTGTTTTACTTAAATTGGCGGCACGCAAAGCTCGCCCCTCGCTCCTCTTATTTTAGTTTCTTCCCATATCCGCACATGCATGGGCCAGCGCACCGGCCGAGATTGTCGGCTAGAATATGTTGACGTTCTGGTGGCCGCTCGTGACGTCTGCACCTACGCAATTAATATGAACACATACCGTTAACACTGCCATCTTCGTCAATTGGCGTCATTAGACGCAGATATTGCTAAACCGAGAAGATGGATAACGATAAATTGATTAAATTGGTCAGGGAATTTAGGTTATAAAATAATAATAAATATGGGGATAGGTATAGATAATAAATATGGGAATAGGTATAGATAATAAATATGGGAATAGGATTATAAAATTCTCAGACATGTCGTGGCGGACGCTAACGCTCAGTTGACAGTTCAGTTGACAGCCGTACTCGCGTCTGTGCTGTGTTGCACAGTGTCATTACACTGCGCAACACTTAATACTCGCATTTGTGCCGTCTGTGCCTGTACTGTACTGTTCTGCACTGCGCGGTGCTGGTAGATGTGAATAGATCTTTATCCGTTACGGTTAGTGGCGCGAGTAAAAGGCAAATATTCCCGGGTTACGAATAACCTAACAATATTTTAATTCCACCTTCTTCCAACATTATAAGCCGAAAAATATTGTTGTGCAATGATGGAGAACTTATGTAGTTAGCAGAGAATTGAAGCCGCAACCACTGGGCCGGAACCCGATGTATTTGCCCACTCGGCTACTACCATGCAAGCTCAATTTTTCAATACTTCTCATTTCCGATGAAAACATGGAATAAAGAATACTAAAAGTGCTATCTACGTAGATTTAAATAAAAGCCGGTATGCCTTTGAGTTACTACCTTTTGATTCTAGACCCGTCAATCAAAATACAACAAATACAACGCTCTGTCTCTCTTATTCTGCCTGCATTGTATATTGGAATTGCATTTGATCGAAATGAAATGATGATGAAATATTTTTTTGTATTAGAATTTTAAGGCCCGAATGGCCAAACTTTTTGTTCTCGAAACACGCCCATATCGCATTTCTTGTGTTCTTCCTTATTCTATTGATGAAAATAATAAAAAAAATCTAAATTTCTTGTCACAAAACATTTACTGGAAAAAGTAATTCATAGGATTTTTCTTGCTTATGTTGTATTGGTTTCATGTTAACTGTTTTTGTAAAATAATCGAACAAATAAAACAAGAGTTTTTGTAGTTGGGTTCTGGAAATTTGTAGCGAGCAAAAACGAACAGTTTATTGTTCAGTGTTGCCATCAAGTGTATTGACTTTCCAGCAATCTCCAAGGTTCAATTAGTGACATTCTTTGACATCTGCCAACAGGGCTGGGTAAAAAATACTATTTCGTTACCGGTATACCAGAAACCGTTTCCGGTAACTTTATGAGAATAACAGAATTTGGTGAAAAAAAAAATCTTAGATTAAATAAATCTCAAAAAATTCCAAGCACTGAAGAAATGTGCTAAAATATTTCTTATAAAGGAAAATTTATATCGGTAAAATTGATTAAATATTAAAATTATTTCTTTAATAAATAATCAATTTCATTGGCGTTGTCATTAATGTTTGCTTTTTTTTCATTTCTTGCAACAAAAAAATTGTATTTTTTCGGCAATCATGGTAGATAACCTTGTGATAATGGCGGACAAAATTAACAGATTTATTTGTATACAGCTATTGAAAGAGATATATATATATATATATATATATACTTTGGTGTGAAAAATATTTAATAAATAAGCAATTAAATTTAATGAGTAAAATGTATGGGTATTATGATTGATATGTACTGCGGATGTACGGATCCATGGCGTTATTCGTGTTTCAGTTTAAGTTATCAGGGCGTTGAAAATTTTAGTAGCTTTGTCCGGAACCGGTTCCGCGATATCCGAGATATGGCAGAAGAAATAATAAAATAGTGAATAACCCGAGACCAGTAGAAAATAGGTACTTTACCAGCTAGCTTGGGATAATAAGTCATTCCATGAGATAATGAGCTCTATAGCAGCGTTCTCTAGAGCTAACATAAAACTATAAAATCGTCCGACAGATGACGCTAGCATCTTATTAGAGTTGGTTGATATCTGAAATGAGCGTAACTGTCACTGCGATAAACTGCGGTTCAACTACAGGAAAATAAAAAGAAACTTTCTGTTATTCCAGCTACTTTTTTGAACCAGTTCCCAATAGTGAACACCTTATTTATGAAAATTTTCCGTTGTTTAGCATTATAACACCCAAAAGCATTTTTTCAAAACAGTTCCTAAATCCAGTGTCCACAAATTCGCCGGGAAAATTTAACAAGGACAGTAAGTGTGTCATTTGAACGCTGGGAAAAAAAGTCCAAACTCCTGATTGGTTATCAGCTGCGCAACGCGGCTGATAGGGCCGAAAGCAAACGAAAATGATTCATATAAAAACAGGCTCTAACTCAAACTTTTTCATACATTTTTTGACGATCGTTCAGTGCACACTTCAGCCTCCTAGGAACATAGAGACTATTAGTAATATTGCCAGCGCAATAGCAATATAATATGTTATAGGATATATATAAAGGTAATTTTACGAATGTAGAAATTCAAAATTTTTTTTTAAGGAATCATATTCTGGCCATCAATCTCATTAGAAAATCGAAAAGAATATTCAATTCTTTGCCATAAGGCCCGAGACATGCACACTCAAATAACGACCCCAACCTTGAAAATAGTGAAAGAAATAAAAAAAAATTCGAAAATTGAAATTCGTCAATTTTTTTACGGAATCACATTAAGGCCATCATTCTCGCTACAAAATCGAAAACTGTATTCAAATCAATGCAGTGCGGCCGGAGATATGCGCATTCAAATATCGACCCCAACCTTGCAAGAGTCCATAAGATATATTTATACGAAAATCGAAATTCGTCAATTTTTATACGAAATCACATTTACGCCATCATTCTTGTTACAAAATTTAAAACTGTATTTAAATCTATGCCATGGGGCCGGAGATATTCGCATTCAAATATCGACCCCAACCTTGCAAGAGTCCATAAGATATATTTATACGAAAATCGAAATTCGTCAATTTTTTGACGAAATCACATTGACGCCATCATTCTTATTAAAAAATTGAAAACTGTATTTAAATCTATGCCATGGGGCCGGAAATATGCGCATTCAAATATCGACCCCAACCTTGCAAAATAGTCCATCAAATAAGATTTTTTTACACAGTTCGAAATTCGTCAATTATTTTACAAAATCATATTAAGGCCATCATTCTTGTTACAAAATTGAAAACTGTATTTAAATCTATGCCATGGGGCCGGAGATATGCGCATTCAAATATCGACCCCAACCTTGCAAAAAAGTCCATTAAAAATAATTTTTTTTAACGAATGTCGAAATTCTTCAATTTTTTTGTGGAATCACATTTAGGCCATCATTCTCGCTACAAAATCGAAAACTATATTCAAATCTATGTTATAGGGCCGGAGATATGTGTATTCAAATATTGACCCCAACCTCGCAAGAGTCCATAAGATATATTTAAACGAAAATCGAAATTCGTCAATTTTTTTACGAAATCACATTAACGCCATCATTCTTGTTACAAAATTGAAAACTGTATTGAAATCTATGCCGTGGGGCCGGAGATATGCGCATTCAAATATCGACCCCAACGTTGCAAAAAAGTCCATCAAAAATGATTTTTTTTTACGAATGTCGAAATTCTTCAATTTTTTTGTGGAATCACATTTAGGCCATCATTCTCGCTACAAAATTGAAAACCGTATTTAATTCTATGCCATGGGGCCGGAGATATGCGCATTCAAATATCGACCCCAACCTCGCAAGAGTCCATAAGATATATTTATACGAAAATCGAAATTCGTCAATTTTTTTACGAAATCAAATTGACGCCATCATTCTTATTACAAAATTGAAAACTGTATTTAAATCTATGCCATGGGGCCGGACATATGCGCATTCAAATATCGACCCCAACCTTGCAAAAAAGTCCATTAAAAATGATTTTTTTTAACGAATGTCGAAATTCTTCAATTTTTTTGTGGAATCACATTTAGGCCATCATTCTAGCTACAAAATCGAAAACTATATTCAAATCTATGTTATAGGGCCGGAGATATGTGTATTCAAATATCGACCCCAACCTCGCAAGAGTCCATAAGATATATTTAAA
>JAHDVE020003888.1:0-30011 GCA_022606495.2 Halesus radiatus
CAGAATTAATATTACAAGCTTGCATTTGAAAAAGATTGATATGAGATACCCATTACCGCGCAAACTAAATTTTCTCAATTTTCGTGAAAAAGGATAGGCTCCTTTCTTATGCGATAACTTTTTTATGCAATCGTTATCGGCCAAACCGCTTTGGAAACATATTCTGCACATCATAAGCTATTGAAAAAAAATATTTAAAAAAAATCGATTTTTTGGTCGAGTTTCATGCGAACCTCCCCTTAATGCAATGCCTTGGAAGAGACTGGTTGTTTTAAAAAAAAAAAAACTTTGAAATTCGCTTTGATGCTGAAAACAATTTATAAACTAAATAAATTCCCAAGAATATGTACTTAAGTACCTACCCATGTACGTGTTTATGTCATGCACCAATGTTGTTTTAAACTTCGGTACATTTGTCTAATAAATCAAAATGATCAGAAATGAATGTCAATTGAAAAAGTGTTCATTTTTATTTTTCGGGTAAACTATTAATTTTTTTTTCCATCTGTTAATATAATTATTGTGAATTTGTTAAGTAGAAAAAAAGGAATTTAAATATTATGTTTATGCCCGATGAATTTGATGTTTTTTTTTAATATTTGTACTGTTAGGTCTGCTATTTCATAAGATATTCTACATTTTTGGAATTTGGAATATTTTGATCAATGTTGCCGATGGGAACGCGGGTGGTTTTTTCTCTGTTATTTTAATAATTACTCCTTAAGCCACCTTTACAAGGCTGAGTGGATTTAAGTGTAATAGTTTTTTTTAAATGATCTAACGTGTATTATGCTCTTGTTCAATCTCTTATTTCATACAATGTTGTATGTTGGGGTTCATGTTACAAGACTACCCTAGAGTCCTTGAATGTTGCTCAAGAATTAATTTTAAAAATAATGTAAATGAAATGTTTTTTTATATTCATCTCACTTATTATACAGTGAAAGTAAAATTATGACAGTAAGGCAATTGTACATAATACAGGCTATCTGTAATTTTTTTAACAATATTGATACTGCTATAAGGTCACAATAAGTGCGCAATAATTCAATAACAATTCTTCTCTAATGTATCAGCCGGAAAATAACAGAACATCGTTTGGATATTTAAAAGAAAATTTCTTAATCTAAAATTATATACATACGTTCCCAATACGCTTAATGAGATCATATATGTGCCTGCACTGTTTTAAATATTAATCTTCAATTTTTCCGTGATACTTTGTTTTAATCGCATTGATTAAAATGGCGCATATAAAAAAAGTTTTTTTTTTTATTTACCATATGTAAGAAAGTTTGTATCGAACCAGTATTTTAAGATTTGCTTGTCACTTTTTGCATTTTACCTTTAGAATATCCCAATTCTAATTCGTTACTATTATGATCATATCGTTAGCATATGAAATAACGCTTCCAATAGTTTTTGTTTAAAAATATCGTTTAAATACATGATGAACAGTAATGGGCACAATACAGTACCTTGTGATATACCAAATCACTTCTAAGATGTAGACTAAAAGTTTCATCTATTTTTACTACTTGTGTTCTTTTGTATAAATATTTTGTTTAGCCAAATTAATGATTTGTCATTAAAACCCTCAGCATTTAGCTTGTCGATTTAATAGTCATCAATTGCAATGAAGTTCGTAACAACTCAATCTAAGTGATCAATATGGATTTATGCATTGTACGCGGACATTATTCATAATGGCCAGAAAACTTTTCAAGCAAAGTGAAAAATAAATTGATTTCCGGCATTTTATAGGTTGGTAACATATTTGAATTTTAATGAAATTACCTAGAAAGCATTTGACCATGCCTAGGTAGGTATTCTATATATTCCATTATGTAACTGAACCCGACTTTCCAGGACATTATGAATAATGCCCGCCCTAAATCACTCGGTCCATACCATATAGAATTTATATAGTTTAGCGCTTTAGTAGATGATGCTGGGTTTACCCTTATAATTGAGGTCTATAATACACATTGTTTTGATTAGAGGTTGGAGATTTTTCCTGAAGAAATATATGGTAATCGTAATATACTCGTATATTATCCTATTTTTGTGTTTCCGTGATGTTTTAATTTGAAAATAAAACGGGGAATGTGGAGAAAAACGGATTGGTAGTGGCTTAAAATACAAAGCCCGCAAAAGTTATTAATTATTAATTGGTTTGAAATTGCATAAATTTAAATACACGATTTAAAAAAAAAAAAAAATTATTTAATTTTTACAAGAGAAAAAAATACAATTTAAAAATGTCCCGATAAACTACTTCTTGTAGTTTGTCTAACGGGAGCTTGTTATTTAAAACATAATTACAATACTCGTCTCAATTTTAATGAAGGATTAATGGTTCGTAAGCATAAAAACAAATATGGACAAAGAACTTTAGATCACATGATTCCTAGTTGTATAAATATGTTACACGCTGTAATAAAAAAAAAAATTGTATTAAAACTAAACCATTAATAGACACATTGGAAACTTGGCTACCTAAAAGAAACTATTTGTATTAGAAATAAGGAAATATTATTTTATTTTTATAAACAATAATTATTAGCCTGAAACACTCATCCAAATTGAAAAAACCTTCCGATTGGATGAGTGTTTCAGGCCAATAATTATTGTTTATAAAAATAATTGTTACCCTTTGCGCTATGCACAAAAATCTTGTCTTAAAAACTTTAGTTTATCAATTAATATATATTATTTTATTTATGATTTATTGCTTTCGTTTATGTTTTTATTTTATTCATTTTGTTAATATATTTTTGCAGAAATATTTTAGAGTAATATTCTTGATAATTATTTATGTTTTAAGCTTGTTACATGGGTTTTTTATGTCTTCATTTCACACATTGTTTTTTTTAATGTTTTTATTTTACATATTTTGTAACCTTGTCTGTGAATTTTATCTATTAAATAACAAGATCCCGTTAGACAAACTACAAAAAGTAGTTTATTGCGACTTTTTGCATTGTATTTTTTCTCTTGTATTATTTAAATTTTTAATAAAAATCTATTTCAATACTTAGATTATATATCATATACATTACCTTAATTTTATACCTTAAATATTATTCCTATATTACATACTAATATATAATAACATTGTTATTTTGCTCACTTACTTTGAAGTTAAACAGTTTTTTTAATTTAAAAAATAAAACAATAACTTTGTTTAGATCACTAAATTTTCTTACTCGATTTTCCGTTTTCAGGGTATCGGGAAGGAGATTGTATATACGAGTATATATAGACCCTCGTCGCCTATGTTTCTTTTACCACTTTCAGTCTTTACTGTATTCGTGTACAACTTATTATGTTATCTTGTGTAGTGTTCGTGTACTTGTGATGTTTTTATAATTGCTGTGTTCGTGTGTATAAGTCCATTTTGTATTTTGTAGATTAATATGCATATACTATATTTGTACAGTTTTCTGATTTTCAGAAAGTTCATTTCCTGGTATAGCTTTTTTGTGAGGGTGTCTGGGTTATAATTGTAATTGTTCTGTAGTATTTGTAATTCGTTCCAAGTATGTAATGTGTATGTTTCCTCAACTTAACATTATTGAAGGTGCGAAGGTATTAAATATATTCTTAAAAATCTGATTAATTTGACATCCACCGATTTCAGGCGAAAAGTTTTTAGAGCTTTCATTATTAAGGTAATTTACCACCCTCTTTATACGTAATACCTAGTATGCCTGGTGCATAATAATGTCCAATGCATTGTACTGCTAGGTTTATCTGCAAAAATGTTCATAAAAAACGGCCGTTCATTTTCATAATTACGAACTTAAATCAGAGTGAATTACAAAACTAACACAGCGTTCAAACATAAGCAAACAAATGCAGAAAACGCCTAAAAAATATTTTTAAAGCTCGTGCTCTAAAATTCGTTTTGTTCTGTTATCCGGTCGTTTGCAATATGCCACGTTCCGCAAAAACCTGATGGTTTTTTAAATGATGCCATTATAATATATTTATTACGAAATAACAAAATATTAACGTAATAACGTCTCTTAATCTCTCAATTACAAGGGGAAATTACAAAACCTACGTGACTCAAAGTGTGGAAGTACCGTAAAAAATATTTTATCTTTGAATAAAAATATAACATGCTTATTAAAGTATTTAAATTTCAGCTTATACTGTAACCGACATTTGCACAATAAACACGTAAACAAAAAAACATAAGTTTTAAATGGATTGTAGCCAAGTGGTCTGAAGCATGGTGTTTAAATTTCTACCATAACGCGTTCCACTTTAGTGACATTAATATGCTCACCTATTATCTTATTTTAGACATATGTTTTAGAAATATACTTTAAATGTTAACTGGATGAGTTATAGTAACGCTTTTAAAATCATTATTAATAATGAGATTTCGTATTCAACCACAAATATTCATAATATTCATATGGCGATTAAACCACGCCCGCTCGCAATGTTTTAATGTGAATTAAGCGTTCGATAATGTATGTAAACTGGGATAAAACTGCGAATCAGAAGATTGCCACGTTAGCTCAGCGCTATAGAGAAGTTGCTCGGTTAGTACAATATTACATTAAATTATATTTGACGGCCTCCATGGACGAAGGATGAGGCTCTCAACTACGAATACGAAGGTCGCGGGTTCAAATCCCGGTGTGCGCAAATAAATTTTATTTAATTAATTTGTTTTGTTCCACAATTAATTCATTTAAAAATAATATATAGTATATTTGCACACGTTCCAGGGTGGAAGATACTCTCAGTAACGCCCTGGTGAAAGACCTCCATACAGAATTGAAACGTTGGTTGAAATGGCTTTTAGCCATGTTTGGTGACCAAATCTGAATAGCCAGGTATTTACCCACCTTCCTCGCCCCCTTCTCCTTCCCCTCCCCAATACCTTCAGTCTTATAACATTCCCCAATTGGGAATGCCATAGTCTCACTGCCTCCAGACGGTTGGGACCAGTTGGGACTCTTGTGCGGTATTCATATTAAAATATATATATGAGTATATATATAATTTTCTTGTAATTTTGTACTTAAAAAATGCATTAGTTAAAATTTTGCGAAGCTACTATGGTAGGGTTCTAACTACAAAAAGCTTTTTCTGAAATATTAAAAGTTAAGCTCATGAATTCTAGTATCTCAACGTGTTAAATTACTTTTATTTCGAATCAAGTTCTCAGTAATCAGAGGTCAAAATGAAATGGACGTTTGTTCTGAAGTTCTGGATAAACTGCAGATGCATTGTATTTGTCCACCATAAAAAAGCTTTGTTTTAACGTTGGTTCAAACTCAGCTCTCACAGGTTGGTCTGAAATTTTTACAATGTCGAATTCACACATTAACAGGTTGAAGTTTTCGGTTCTTTAATTGAGTATCTATCTATAGAATGAAGAAACCAACACATAGCTCACAAACAAATCAAATAAGTAAGTAGGTGCTCAGTAAATTTGTTACGGATTAACAAGTAAAACAATTAATAATAAAATAAAAACATAGTAACATAGTTTTCAAAAGACATCAAACTTTAATAAAATTGAAAAAAAAATAAAATAAAAAATTATTTATTTAGTGGTCTCTATTCCTGTTATTAGGTGCATAATATAATGTAACAGTTAAATACTAAAAATATCCCATCAAAAAGATGTACGGCGATTTTAACTGATATATTTTTTATCTCCAGTTTCTTGATCTTATGATGGATTACAGAAGACATGATATGATCAAGTGAAACAAATACTTGAGTTGAGTCTAGTCTGGAGTCCGTATAACAGAAAAATAGAATAGTATATTTTAAACGAAAGATTATGTGACAAGACAGACTGTGTGGCGATACATACTCTCTGGCTACCCCTGAGCGGAAATGGCGCAGTGGTTAGTAAGTTAGTAGTTTGCAAGTCAAGATAGCATATTTTTAGAAATGTTTCCCCTATAAGAAAAATACGAAATTACAGCAGGTACCTAATTGCGTATCATACCATTACCCATGACAGAACCTTCAGTCAACGTAATTCGTGTCATATGTTAGAGGTATTTCAGTAGGGCGAATTAATTCTCAAAGTGTTTGGCAGAGCTCGAAGGAGGGCTCAAATAACAACACTCCGTGTTATAATGTGGTGTGAGGGTTTCAATCATGGGCTGTCTTTCATCTAAACACTCTCGACAAGTTGAGCTGTAGACACAATAGGTAGATAAAAGCAACCTCCTTGTAAGTAACCCTTGTTCATAACCTTGGCCAACGAAATAGTATTGCTTAGAACGAAACTTTGGGGAAACTGAATATTTCAAAACATATTTTCTTCATAAAAATTTACCTGTTTTACACAAATGACCTCATTAATGTGCTACCAAAAATTCAGAATGAAGAGAAAGAAAAAAAAAAAAATTAAGCTATTTTTTGAGATATTCTTGATAAATTATTGGGAAATAGGTATTCCAAGCGATTACACGCGTTTTCTAGCTTTATTGTACATGTATGCATGCAAGGCTGATGTAAGCGTAATGAGCAAGATTAAGAAAGGGACGCCTAGATGGTTCGGGCATTTAGAGCGAATGAACGATGAACGAAGTGTCAGGAGAATATATGACTCAAATGCGAATGAAAGAAGAAGCCGGGGATGTCCCAGATTGACATGGTACGATCGAGAAATTGAAATAATAGAAGAGAATGTATGAGACGTATGAATGTGAATGAAACATGAAGTGTATGCCAAGATCGAGTTGTTTGGCGGTCCGTTCTGTCTGCCTTCCCCTTCGAAAAACGGAGTGATGGTTAGTTAATTAGTGTGCATATCGTAATTTGCACGGCGCGCCCCCTGCAATTTTTTGTTTTATTTCAAAAACAATATTTACATACATAATTAATCAGGTAAATAAGTTATTCGGTGATTGGTTCTAGATTCGCAAAAAGTGTTTGCAGTGCAAATAAAACTAGCGAAATGTGTCCTGTTAACATTTGTTTAATCTGGTATTCAAGTTGAAATTGCCACAGTAATAAATGAATTAAAAATGTATTTTTTCGTTTGGTATTGAGTGAATAAACAGTACGTTTCTGAATTGGCTGGTCCCATATCTCATATTGTGAGTATCGGTTTTAAGAATGGCTTATTTATTACTCAGTGTAAGAATGCCAAGGTGATACCTCTTTGTAAAGGTAGAGATCGTCTTTTTTAAAATTTAATGTAAAACAAATTTAATAATGTTAATATTAAGTTCTCCAAGTATTTTTAGTTGAACGCCCAAACATCTGCCAAAATACTTGCAGAACTTACTAATACCATTATTTAATTTAATTTACATTAAATTAAAAAATAAAAGCGAGTTCGAGTTCTACGAATTAAACACAAAAACAATTAAGAGAGATCATTTAGATATTAATAATTGCAGACTTTAATCTTTGCTCTATTACTAATACTATTTCAAAGGTACTAGAGAGAGTGGCTAAATCAAGATTAGTTAAAATATAAAATACTCTCCTTCGGTTTCAGAGAAAATAAACTTACAAGTGATGGAGTGTTAAAGGTTTATAGGTGCACTGGACTATGGTAGCAAAGCTATAGCAGTGTTTTTGATCTTTTCAAATGTCTTTGATACTGTTTCTCACGAATTGCTCCTTAAAAAATATCATCTTTTGGCATGACCAATGCTGCAATGTATTGGTTCAGATCTTACCTTAGTGATAGAACACAGCAAATATAGATAAATAAAATGTTAAACGTAAATAAAAAAAAACACATAAGGGAGTGTGCTTGGGTAAATATTGTTTTTAATTTTATAAACGATTTATTTAGTCTGAATATTCCAGGCACCATTATTAGTTTGGCAGATGACACTGCCTCAATATTTGAAGCGAAACTTTTGAGAAATATGATTAATTTACATTTGGGAATAATAATATAATTCTTTTAAGATAATTATTTTTTTCGGTGCCGCACGTTACCTCTCACCGACGAATAAAATAAAAATGTTTGTATTTTTCTAAATAAAAGTAGTATAAACTAGATATCTAAAGTGTTACGTAACGAATACAAGATCTTAAAATACTTCTAGCCTCTCAATTGCCAAACGTTACGCCACAACCAATAACACTACATCTCGCCGGAGTTTACCATAATCAACCAATTCGGTGAGCTTTCGCCAGCCATCTTTGTTAATCAACCAATGAGTCAAGTGGAACAGATAATTTCCGACCGCGTGGAACGGCTTGACCTCGCGAAGAGAGCCCGCCGCCCGCCATCACGCATTCCCTTTCCGACCTCAGAGCGATCAACTGCGTGCTACTTTGGAGCACGCAGCCGTTCATTACTGCATCATTCGATTCCATACATGGAAACATCAACTGCATACGGGCTTGAGGCCTATAGCAGATAGTTACCATACTAACCCTTGTAAACACCTAGTATGGTGTCTTTTAACTCAGTGTGAGAATGATTAATACTTGTGTACTTTGGACGCTGGCCACATAGACTCCGGCTTGCCGACGGCGTCGTCTGACCATCAGCTATTCATGTAAGCCGCTATCAACTTCCTTCTTATTATGTGCTGTACACGTGTGTCTTCCCCCATTAACTTGTCCGCTTTGAGCTCCTTCAGAGAGAGAGGATAGGCTAGAACAGTGTAGATGCCATCTTCTTGGCGAAACCCGCATAGAACTTATATGACCATGTTTTTTTTCAATTAATTCTGAGTTGAAAGCACGCCATCTCGTCAATTAATGTAGAGTTGACATTCACCCCAATTCTAACGTTGTGACCGACCCATTTGACCTTGAGAAAAGGAATCTTTATGTTGTACCAAGCTGAGCTAAGCCATGTTCGAGCAGGGACCAGTCCTCAGGGTGAGTTGGAATGCTTTTCTTTACACCAACTCTCTTTTACCCATTTCCCTCCTTTCAGCAAACAACAACTTTCCTTAACTTTCCCTAACACCGGCTTCCCTCGTGGGGCTCTTCATCATCTTCCTTCCCTCTTTTTCCTGACTCTCCTATCACTGTCGCCCCTCTCCTAACAGAAGTTATATCATCGATAAATCCAATGCAATGGAACTTGGATAGAATGGAGAGGTATATATTTTCTGGATGATAGTAGGTATTAAAATACAATACAATTTTTTTTGATTAGTTACATTGTTTGAATTTGAAAGGTATGATGTTTGAATCTTGCAAGCTGTAGAGCGTTGGTGTTTCACGGTAAAAAAAGGAAGCAAGGTAAGTTGAGATATAATTAAGGCGTTTCTTACTCTTATTTTGTATTTCTTACTGCTAAGAATAATGAAAACATCACAGCTGTAATAGTTGCTGTGGAGTAAAAGTTTTTTTTTTAGTTTTTATTCGTAATTATTTGCGCTACATTATTCTCTTCTAAAAATATTATTTGTACAATCATTTCATTTCCAAGTGGCGTAGGATGTACCGAAAAAATTATGATGAAACTCAACTGCTCATTTTGATGTATTAGGTACGTGCTCACACGTGGTCCCCAAGAGACTTGTAGGGGGAGGGAGTACAACGTGGTACAGAGTTTATAAATGCCGAAAAACTGTTTTCTTGGGTCGAGAATAGCAGTTTTTTTCCAAATTTTTTAACACATGTTTCTGCGGAATTGTAAGGTAAGCAATGTATTACCTCCAATATCTTAATTATTAACTTGAACAAAGATATGCTAATTATTCTGTAGCTTACAATCGAACACCTCAAAATCAAACACGTCAAATTATACCTCAGCAAAATTAAGGGAAAACAAGGATGTGCAATTTATTGGGACAACTTTTTTTACCTTAATCCCTATTGTTATATTTAATCATTGACGTAGATAATATTAACCAATCTCAATGATACATGAAAAAGAAAAATATGCTTAATAAAGTAAGCAAAATTATATACTCACCGCTTCTCAGTATGTTCACATTATCAAAACAATACAACACATTTAAATAAATCAATTAAGAATACATTGTCAGTTAAATACGAGTAAAAACACATAATAAATGCGAAAACCTCACAGAATTCAGAATTTTAATTGCTTTCTAACTAAATCGGTTTTACCGATAATAAATCATTACCCATCCATCCAAATTTTAAAGGAGTGGGGATAAATTAAATCATATAAATAAGTCGTCGCAATGTGGATTAACCACAGTTTGAAAATGGCCTTAAACGCCGAAACAGCTGTCACAATAATAACAACTAAAATTACTTGCAGAACTTAATTATAACATTATTAAATTTGATTTACATTAAATTATTAAAAAAAATAAATGGAGTTCTACGAATTAAATACAATAACAATTAATAATTAGTAATTAAGAAAAATATACCGAAAAAAAAAAGAAAATAACAAGTCATATAAAAATACAAATCAGATATGTATATCCGAGATACTATCTAGGTTGTAAATAAATTCTGGAAAAACTTTGCAATCATACAAAATGATAGCAACCAATATTCAATATATATTTGGTCAAAAACGGAAAATATATTATATAATATTCCATTTTTGTACGGATCAAAAACGGAAAATTACTGGCACGAACATCTGATGACTCGCTAATAACCGAAATACAAAATCACAACGACTTTGAAAGAAAAATACCGTAAACAAGCCATATTTTCTAAGACCATCAACAATATAATAGAAAATTATACCAGAAATGGATCGTTTTGCTGATATCGATTTCGATAACCCTTCTTCCGATTCCATAACAATGTCAACATCTCAAGAAATTAATGACTAAAGAAAAAAACATTAATTTACTGGAATATACGAAGCATCAACAAAAATTTCGTAGAGCTGAAGGTGATGCTATAGCAACTTGATGAGGATATCGACATCATCATACTCACAGAGTGTCTTATAAAAAAAGAAACCTATTCACGAAAACTTACGACAACTGTCAGATAAATAACTCCACGAAACATAAAGATCAGAATAATATAGTGATAATTTATCTTAAAAATGAGATTCTAAGGAATAATAAAGATAAATCAACTCAGAGACGCTGTTTACCGATAAAAATTAGTAATGACATCTCAGTTTTTGGGACATACAGATCACCGTCAACCAGAGACATATCTCCATTTCTTCAATCCCTGGATGATGAGCTAACCAAACTACAAGATGTTCAAAACGTGTACATAATTGGGAACATCAATGTCAACATACTAAAGACTGGACAGACACACCCGCAATGTGATGACTACCAACTATTTCATTGCATCATGGACTGATCAGTGCAGTTAATATACCAACAAGATTAAGGTATAACAAATACGTATTTGCCTCCTGTATTGACCATATCATTATAAAAAGACAATGCATACGGTACCGCTATTCAAAATTCCAATATTACTGATATCAAATTAGAATAATGGTGTAAGTTACTTTAAATTAATGATTTTCAAGATTGCTGGAATTCGTTTACAAACATTGTTTAAACAAATATTGAAAAGTGCTTAGAATCATTAATAATACATCCTCCACACAAAAGTAAAAACAAAAAACCTTCGATTACCTAAGGTCTTCCACAAATTGTAAGAATTAGAGACAAATAACACTTGAAAACTAACAAAAATATACTTGAACTTACCTTAAGGAATCGTTATAAACAATACATAAAAAAAACGAAAATGTCTATAATCGGGGACTGCCTGTACGGGATTGTAATAAATGAGATTCTCGCCTTCATCCAACAAAAAAATGACGTGATGGATGAGAAAACAATGCATATTATATGCGACAAAACATTTAACGAAGATGACACTGAATCGGCTAAAAATGTTTTATCCAAGTGTTTGCCGGAAAAAACCTTTGCTAGGAGAGTCAGTGAAGGTTAGAAAAAACGTACAATAACTGATATAATTAAAATACTCAAAGAAACAGACCCCAACAATATGTCGAAATTTGCGGTCTTAAACAAAAACTACCGACGGTAACAATTGATTACATTGACGCAACTACATTTCTTAAAGACTTAATTATCATCAAAAGCGATGTTCAGAAACTGAAAGATGAATCCATAAAAATGAAGGACACATAAAAAACAACAACCTCAACCCAAAAAAAAGTTCCTATTATGGGCAGCAACGAAAATGCGGAAATAAAAGGCCTGCAAATGACGACATTTGCTCTCGCCACGCGGCTCGAGAAAACAACGACTTGCGAAGATGTGATCTCTTTTCTTAAGCAAAGTTGTATCCATGCAGTAGCTTACGAATTACAAACGATATCGGGTGAGTATCGAGCATTTAAAGTTGGAACTCTTGAGTCAGATTACGGCAAACTCATGGATGCGAGTATTTGGCCTAAATTCTCAGTTGTGAGAAAATATATCTACCGAACAATGCCGACAACGCAAACGAGCAATTCAAAATAAAATTAAAAATAGATCATACGCCTATAAAAATAGTTTCGTTCAATTGCAGATCAATTCGTCGAACAGAGCACTTCATAAATGCAATGACGTCATTGTGTTACAAGAAACGTGGTTGCTACCTACAGACTTAGGATATCTGTCGTCAATACATCCAGAATTTCTCAGCCTTGGGACATCTGCGGTGAACCTCTCACACGCTCCTCTAATCGGCCGCCCCTACGGAGGCGTTGCAATTTTATGGCGCAATATAATAAAAGCTGTTCTGATTGAGTGCAGAGAACCCCGGATCACGGCTATTAAAATTGAGTCCACAAATGGAACTCTTCGTATAGTCACAGTTCATATGCCAACCAATTCAGTCGAAAACTTACCCGATTTCTCAGACTGTTTGGGAAAAATAAATGCCATTATTGAGGGACAAAACAGCTCCAACTCTATTATAATAGGAGATTTTAATGCAGATCCGATATATCTCTTCGGACATGAACTTGCACACTTCTGTACAAAGAATATATATAGAATTACACTGACACTGTGTATTTAAGCTTTGATTCATTCATATATGTATGGTAAGCGATGCTCACGAAAGCACCAGATGGCTTGATCACTGCATTATGACACAGGGGTTGAGTAATGCAATGAGAAGTATCAACATCACAACCGATGCGACCTGGTCAGATCATCTCCCACTCACTGTTGAAATAGATCTTGGGATTTTGGAAAATGGACGGCAAAGTCGGAAAATGATGTTAAAATTTACACCGACCTGGCATGTAAATTGTTGTCAACAATAAAACCTCCGGATACCATACGCTGTCAAAAATCTAACTGTGATAGGAAGATTCACAGAATTGAACTAGATTCTCTCTCCAATACTCTTGTTAAAACACTGAGAAACTCCGCCATACAAGCATTTAAAAAGAAAGGACCAAAAAAAAAACTGTAACATTGTTCCTGGATGGAACGATCAAGTCTCAACTTTGTATCGTATGTCAAGGGATGCATTCCTTTGCTGGCTTCAGGCCGGAAAGCCTACGGAAGACAGAATTTCAGATAAAAGAATAACAAGCAAGAAAATTTTCAAAATTGCTTTCCGAAAATGCCAACACTCCGCAAACAAAGCACGAATGGATAGCATAGCTACATCTATTCACAACAGAGACTTCAGAAAGTTTTGGCAAAAAACGTCAACTGTGTTGAAATCCAAGAGCAATGTTCCACTATGCGTCAACAACATCACGGGGATGAAAATATAGCCAACGAATTTAGAGACTTTCTCTCTTTAAGTGGGGATCAAGGAGATACCACGAAACTTACTAACTCACGAAGCTTACCTGCGACCAATGATGACCTGGAGCGCTATTCCCGTTCTTTTTAAGGAAGATTCCTTAACTTTTTCCTTAGGGTTAAACCCTTCTTACATAACTGAGGTTCCGATTCTCTCGGATAACAGCTGTCAGTTGAATTCAGCGAGTAACATTCATCAAAAATGTCAATATTTGCGATGGTTTAACAAGAGAAAAACTCAATATTTGCGATGTTTTAACACAAGGAAAACTCAATATTAAGTATTTTCCAATTACGTTATTATTTACTTTAAACATAATTAGCTAGTAAACATTTTTAATCATTATATAGATTTTGAAATTTTTGACAATTCAAGTCAAGCGCAAATTCAAATGACACTTTTAGAACTAGAGACAAAAAAAGGTCATTACTATCTAATGAGGTAGGTACCTTTTTATAAAACGTGATTCTTCGTTAAAAACTTACTTATAGTATTTAAAAATAAAATAAAAATGTATTGAAATGAATTATAACATATATAATAGTTTTTAAAAGTTTAAGTTCAAAATCTTATGTCACTTGAAGATATTTCATCAATTTGTGTTTTCAAATAATCTCTTGAGAATCTAATAAGGATATTTTTGCTATGTCTCACCGGAATTCCGCAGTTAATCAAGAAGTCTTTAACCCTGAGAAAAAACGCAAGGAATCTTCCTTAAAAAGAACGGGAATAGCGCCCCTGGTCATGAATGTCACTCGTGAAATGGTTATAGGCGCGATTAAGCAAACCGCTCCAGGTAAAACTCCAGGATACGATGCTATAGGCATTGAACATATAAGGTACTCTGGAGATCAGCTCTATACTATCCTACCTAGCCGCCTTATACTCGAACCTCCTAAGACACACACATATGCCAATGGATATGAGTCAAACTGTCATCATACCAATATTGAAATCCAATCAACTGGATGCATCGATATTGGGAAATTATCGACCGATCTCCTTGATGACAATGATTTCCAGACTATTTGAAAAAATCCTACTCACGCTTATAAAAGACAAACTTTCTACCCTGGATAACCAATTCGGCTTCAAGAGTGCTTTATCAACTAATATGGCCATTTATGGAGTCAAATAAACAATAGGCTACTACAAAAAAAGAAAAACAACCGTTTATGGGTGTTTTCTAGATCTTAGTAAGGCTTTCGATCGTGTGTCGCACCACTTATTATGGAAAAACTCATAAAACGTGGTGTCCCACAAGCAGCAGTCAATATGCTGACTACTTGGTATGGGCAGCAGAAAAATCTCATCCAATGGGCAGGAGCTTCTTCTAAACCCCTATTCCTTAAAAGCGGAGTCAGGTAAGGGGTAGTATGTCTCCCACTTTTTTTTATATGAATACCGCACAAGAGTCCCAACTGCTCACAACCGTCTAGAGCCAGTGAGACTATGGCATTCCCAATTGGGGAATGTTGTGAGGCTGAAGGTATTTGGGTGGGGAAGGAGAAGGGGAAGAGGGAGGTGGGGAAATACCTGGCTATTCAGATCTGGTCACCAAACACGGCTAAAAGCCATATCAAGCAACGTTTCAATTCTAAACGGTGGTCTTTCACCAGGGCGATACTGAGAGTATCTTCCACTCTGGAACGTGCGTAATACTATATATTATTTTTATTTAATTAATTGTGAAACAACACAAATTAATTAAATAAAATTTACTTGCGCACGCCGGGATTTGAATCCGCGACCTTCGGATTCGTAGTCGAGAGCCTTACCCCTCGACGGCCTCGGCATTTAATATATACGTTGATGACCTTCTACAAGAGCTTAACGACTCACGGATTGTTTGCCATATCTGCGGAGAAGGGAGTAATAACATCAACTACGCCGATGACATGGTGCTGCTCGCACCATCGATTAATGCGATGAGACGACTTGTGGGAATGTGAAGAGTACGCAAACTCACATAACTTGCTGTACAACTCCAAAAAATCACTTATAGTTGTATTTAAACACGAGAAGGAGCCACTAAATATTCCACCAATCTGGCTGGAAGGAAATATACTGCTTGTGGCTTCGTAGGTCAGATACCTGGGGATCCTTACAGAAGACATAACGATATGGAAGATATGGAGAGCCATCAATATACGCGCCGGAACGCTCTCAAGGCGGTTCTACCACTGTAGCGACGATGTCAGGAAACTTCTTTTTAAGACATACTGCACCGCCCTATACACATCTGAGCTGTGGTCGCAATACTCAGCAGCGCAATGGGACAAGCTAAGGGTGTGCTACAACAACGCATACAGGCAACTTCTGCAACTTCCAAGGTTCTGCAGTGCCACGACGATGTTCACTCAAGGGAGGGTCCACTCATTCTTCGCCTTACTTCGCCACCAACTAGCCAGCTTCTGGGGCAGAACACGGAAGTCAACCAACGCCATTGTCGTGGCTGCATTCGAGTGGCTCAGCTCTCCATTCAATGAGCGATGGATGCAAATGATGCGACTGCCACCCTGAAGACGATCTATTAGATTAAATGTATTAAATTTATTCTATGTTACTAAGTTTTTCATTTTATATCTTTTATTTTGATTTAATTATCTTTCGTAATTATTTTTTTTTTCACATTTTCTTCTCATATGTTTTTATATTATTATTTTATCTTTTTTAATTTTTATTATTATTATTTATTTTTTTATTGTATTCATTTCTCTTTTTATATTGTATATATTTCATGTGATATGGCAGACTGGGTTTGCACTACCCACGCAGTCCTGATGGATTAAAAACTCAAATAAAATAATAAATATACATATGTTTCAAACTTCTAAAATTTACAAGAGGTAACTATTACTATCATCAGATTCAAAACTGTAATAAAAAACCTTAAAGTTTTTTGGAAAATCTTAAAGGAAAATATACACACTATCAACAATAAAAGCAGTGATATTTTCGAGCTTGGTACACCAAATCAAAAATTGAATATGAAAGAATATACAAAGGAAATCATTAAATTTGTGAACGAATATTTCTCTAACGTGTGTTCTAACTTAACTAAAAAATCAAGACAATGTGAGACTATGTGAGACTATTTGAGACTATATAAGACTTTGTGAGTCTATGTGAAACTATGTGAGACTATGTGAGACTATGTGAGACTATGTGAGACTATGTGAGACTTTATGAGACTAACAATGCACCTCTTTACATTGTAGCCATTAAATTAAATACAGTTTCGGCAGATGATATAAGCATTATAGATTCTATGAAACCTACACTCACTTTCGAATCAGATGGCAATTCAATGAGAATAATTAAATCAACCAGGGATGAACTACTCCGACCACTTCTCTACCCTGTGAACAGATGTATTAATAAAATGGATTCTGTTATATGATGTAAGTAACTATAGACCAATAACAATATTGAATAATCTTTCAAAGACATTAGAGAAAGTTGTTAAGAAAGAGTTCATTCAATGTTGAAACAAATCTCACACTATCTGAAAATCAATACGGTTTTTGAAAAAAAATGGTAACATTCAATGCCATCGCCTCTGTTGTTAATAGTATAAAACATAGTCTAAAATCGTAGTAACTGTATTGCTATCCTTTTAGATCTATCTAAGGTCGTAGATACCATTTATCATACATGTATTGTAGATCGTTTAAAAAAAATTTCAATCTTAGGATTTGAAGTGAATCCCATTAAAAGTTATATATCAGAAAGATCACAATTAGTCATAATTCAAAATGAAACAATTCAACCAATACAAATTCAATACGGTGTACCAGAAGGCAGTGTTCTAGGTCCGGTTGTATTCCGGATATATATTAATGATCTATGCAGTCTTAACTGTTATGGGTCAGTCATTAGTTTCGCAGATGACAGATGACACAGTCGTTATCTTCCGTGGAAAGTCGTAGGAGATTATATTCGAAAAAGCTGAAGAAGGGATGAATTGGGTAAAACAATGGCTTGATTCAAATTTACTAACATTAAATGACACAAAAAACTAAATAAATTACATTTAAAATCCACAACAAGCAGACAGATAACCTTAATACAATCTTTGAGTGTCCTATCAATGACCAATTTCCAAACTTTATGCATGAATTGGTAAAACTTAAAATTGAACTCCTTACCAGTATATTCTACCCTCTAAGTCTCAAGTCCCCTAAATTAATAATTTATTAGAAAAAAATATTTTTAAAATGGCATTAACATTTAAGTAATTGGGGATTAAAAACACATAAAATTACACTGTAGTAACTTATTTGCTTCAATTTTATTCGCCCAAATATTATATCCTGTTCAAAAGTAACTTATTTTAAGAAAATCGTTCCATTAAAATCTAACTGATCAAATATGGCCAAGATCGCCCTTAATGGGTGAAAACCATTTAATAACAAACAAACAAAAAAATAATACAAACCCAAACATAAAAATTCATATAACTCCACTGTACAAATGTGACACAATAAATTGCTTGCACCGTCCAATATTGAAAGAAGAACAAAAAATAAAATACCTAGGAATAATTATTGATCGGTAGATAAATCGGAACTATCAAGTTGAAAATGTCGGCGATAAATTAAAAAAATTTTCCCACCCATTTTTCGGACAATAAAGAAATATAGATTTAAAATTTATTACACTTTTGGCCAATCTCATCTACATTATGGTCTTTTCGGATAGGGAAGTTCATTCCATTCCATTATAAAACCAATTTCCATAGCACAAATAGCAATTTTGAACTCCCACAAACTGTTTTAATGCTTGAATTGAATGTCTCTGAAACGATTATATATAAGAGATATAAAAAAATAATTTTAACAAAGAATTAAATATAATTAATAATATTGTAATGTAAAACGATTATAGTACTAAATATATCAAAGAAAAAGTTTATTAAGTCTTATGTTTATCCACAAATAATTGATGATAGTATACAGCACAGAAAAATATTATTTTTAAATAACAGTACTCAAATTATTAATTAAAAATATCCCAAATACTATTCAACCAAATTTTATAATAATAATAAAATTTTAAGTAAAAACGTTTTAAATTGTAAGGATTAGGATGATATTTTAAATAAATCGGGGGTTTATAAATTAATTTGTAACGGTCACAACTTTTTTGTAATAAGTAATAAAGTTAAGAAGTACCCTAAGGTGTTGAAGTTATAATAATAGTTATTTGAATTTGCTAACCATGTTTTGGAAACCAATAATTAATTTAACGTAAATAAAGGTTTAAAATTTTTACGTACGAGCACAACTGGTTTACAATTGGATAAATTAAAAATTTTAGAATAAAAGAGATTTTAATAGTCAGTTAAATATTATTAAAAATCAAATATTAAAAAAAATAGTATCTCTTAAATTTATTTTCACAACAATATATTTATAATATTATTAATATAAATTTTTATGTTAATAACAATTATTATTTTATTTCTTATATCTTTCCATTTTGTGGATTTTATTTATATTATTAATGAAAATAATTTCTTTTTTGATTTTCTCATTCAAATTTTTATTTAATATCGTATGACATATTTTTTTTCAATTATTTTTACGTTTTTAATTAATTGCTTGCCTAATTTCATCACTTATATTTAATTTTTGTTCATGTTAGTAATTTGTTCTATTTTCTTATTATTTGTCTGTACTCGTCATTGTTTTTAGTATATTGTTTATCGTGATGAGGGGAGCTTTGTTTCTAAAATATGTGGATATTTATGCATTAAAAACAGTTGTTTAAACAAGTAACTCTTATTGATTTATTAATTCTGAAGTCACGAAGTGATTGAATCTGAATCTTTTGAAAAAAATTTAAAATTTGTTTTGGTCTAGTATTTTTTATTGTTGAAATTACGAAATATAGATGGCGGAAACATGAATCCGATGACCAACGCCTGCACTCATCGATCGAAATGAATTTTAATAATTTTGAAACTAAAATGTTTTCGTTTTGACCATTTTTTGCTAAAACTTTTACCTTTTTATACGTTTAGTTCTTGATGGAGAATACATTACCATAATAAAATATTTTTATTAACAACTTCTAGTTCTAAGGTAGGGGAGACTGGGGACAATAGAAACGGGGGACGATAGAAACAACGGCTATAACACCTGATTCACATGCCCGAATCACGTGAGAGTTTGTCAAACTAAGCATCTCCGGGAGCTTCTACCGATCATCAGTTACCTGCGGAGCGCAGTCGAGAGCCGAGGAGTATTCCAAAAATGTTTTTTCCACCATCGAAGTAATATTTGGGGTTGATCAAAAAGTGTGACTGAAGATACAAAAACGTAAGTCAGATTTTCAATTAAATTAATTAATTTATTTGACCATTAACTTTAGTTAGAGTAGCTTAAATTATTTCAGATGATTGTTTTTCAGGACATAATTAATGGTGCGGGGACAATAGAAACAATCTATAGTGGGTACATTAGAAACATTTTTCTATTGTACCCGTTGTGAATATTTTTTAATTATTGTTTATTTAAATTTTAATATGGTATTTTTTTATTTCAGAAAGCCACGAATTAGAGTTAGAAAAACGGAGTAAGGATTGAACATCCAAGACATCCAAGAAGCTTATAAAGAAGTTAACGAGAATGGGAAATCCATAAGGTGTGCAGTAAAGATTTTTTGCTGAATCGCGTAAGTTTGAGCAGATAACCAGCAATCACATATAAGTATAAAGTGCTTAGGTTTTTTTAAAAGAGAATGGCATAGTTATACTCTCATTCCCTCCACATTGCTCTCACAGGTTGCAGCCACCAGATCGGTCTGTGTATGGTCCTTTCAAAAAGGCCATAAACGCGGCGTGTGATGCCTGGATAAGGAATCATCCAGGTGTGACAGTGAATATTTACAATATCCCTGGTATCGTTAAAACAGCTCTAACACTGGCTCTTACTCAATCAAACATTATATCTGGATTTAATTGCACCGGATTAACCCTTTCAATGGAGATATATTTACGGATTTGGATTTTGCTCTCTCATACGTAACTGATAGTCCCGCTCCAGGCAATATTGACGTTCTATTGGAAAATAAGAGCATCCCAAATCCAGTTAGAATGGAATCGATTGAAAAATTAAGGCCGATTCCAATTGTACCTGTACAAAGTCAAGACAAAACAATAACAAGCATCAGTATCATTTTAACAAGCATCAGTCAGAATGTAACAGAAGTCCACAGCGAAGACATGTTGTCAAGCACTTCAACAGGTTTTCACCGGAGGTCATAAGACCATTCCCGAAAGCGCATCTAAGAAAAACAACCGGTGGCCGAAAAATCAGAAAGTCTGCTATTTACACGGATACCCCCGAGAAAAACACAATTCAAGAGGAACATGATGCAAAAAAGAAAAAAAATTGTCAAAAAAATTTCAAGGAATTATCAACCTAAAGCTGCCCAACAGCCTAAGAAAAGGAAATAAAAAGATGACAGCTAAAGTGACAGTAATGAAGAGGATGGCATATGTTTGGTTTCCTATGGAATCGTACAGTGCCAGTCGACCCGGAGAACGATGGATCCAGTTCATCGATTACTTGTAATATTACTTTTTAGTTTATTTACAATTACTTACCTACTACCCACTTTAATATTACTAATTGTGTTATTCCAAATATTGTTTCTATGTTTACTTTAATTTGCATTTAAAAAGTCATGAAATAAATCGGTTTTCTTATTATTAGCACTAAATATATTCAGATTCTAACTACTGTTCCAATTGTCCCCAGTATATGTTTCAATTGTCCCAGGCATGGGGACAATAGAAACACATTACCAATCTTCTCTATTTTTTAAATATCTTTTTAATGTATGGTTGTAGACCATATATAAAAATGTCCATGGAAACTAGAATAGACATGACATCAAAATCTTACTTAAAGTTATTGAAGTTTGCAATGGGCACGGAGAAAAAAATTCCATAACCCAAAGTGTTTCAATTGTCCCCGGTCTCCCCTATAGAAATATAAGTAGCTATAAGAAATAATTAATTTTGAAATGCATTCTAATAAAGAATTAGTTTTAAATTGGTCGTTTAAAAGTATTTGAATATATTTAAGTATGGAATATATTTGATATTTTGAGTTGTCAGAAATGAAACGAAGTTATAATGACTAGGCGATGGAAGATATGCATTTTCGTTTTTATGCTGACGAGATTAGGACCGTTTTATTTCAATTATATTTAAAGTTAATTATTTCTTCAAAAAATGAAATTATTGTGTGGCGTCATTATTAAAAAAAAAACTTTGTTTACACCACTGTTTAATATGTAAATATGAACATCTTTCCAAAGCAAAACTTCCCTCATCAGGATTAAAACTATACTATATAGGTATGCTGGGTACTATGTAGGTATACTTTTTTATTAAATTCCAATAATTTAATATGAAATATAACGACTACCAGCGACGTAGTCTCTTGTCGGCAAAAATGTGAAAATGCATGTAATCCGATGTCTATTAATAACTAACCACCTACACACTTTTTATTTTATTATCTCCCCACACAGAGGCCTGGATGGAATCTATTTTTCTCTTCATCTTTGGGAATGCTGTATAGGGGGGTCTTTTTAAGGAAAAGTGGGAGTAAACTTGGGACTTAAAGAGACCAATGTTGTAGGAGGGAGGATACAAAGAAGCTGTAAGTAAAACTATTCCACAGCCGAGTCCTCTAGGTGATTTGTTACTAAAATGATTCGAAGTTGTATGTTATAAGTGAAATATCTAGTCTAATCTGATATACGCGTAAAGCAATCGCTTTCAAATCAATTCATCTACGAGTATGTGTATCTAGTTTCTCTGAAATCTAAGCATTGATTTCTATTGATCATGTATTTAAGCACATATCACATAATATGTAAATTCATACTATAATTATTTGCTTTGAATAGATTAACTTATAAGCTTTAACCATCAATTAGTGCTCGATACAGGCAGCAATTGGGTAAATAATACATAGACTATTTCATGATTAACCGCCTACACGTCCTTGTCAGCCGTCACGCGTCACGCGCCACACGTCACGCGACATCAAACTGTGTATATCCGGTGATCTGGTGAGCTGGTGATCTGCTCCGTGTTTACCGGTGTTGATTACTGTCATCAATCTCGATGATTCCACAAGCGTTCACACTCTTCAGCACTGTAGTCATCGGCAACTCATGTTGATGGAACCCATCCGTACTTAGTGATTGTTGCTCGTTTAAAAATATAGAATAACTTTTCGAAAAATGGCATTTACATTTTGTTTGAGAGGATGGTTCAAGGGGGTTGGGAAAAGAAGACGGGAACGCTGGAAGATGGGAACTACCTGATTTTTAGATCTAGTGACTAAACATTTTTAAATCCATTTTATGCAATGTTTCGGCTATTTCATTTAAGTTATGGACCAGATAAACCGCTATTGCTACTGTTACTTTATCAATCCCCATACCTATCCCATTGTTTTTGTTACTTTTCTTCTTTATGAAGGTAGGTGTTCTTTGTTTTACTTTTATCATGTAAAATAAAGGGTTAAACTGAAATCGGTGTAAAAATTATAGTAAATTATTTTTGGTTATTAAAAGAAAACTAGTTGTTTAATTTATTACTACAGGTGAACTGCACATCGCAGATAAGTCGGTTTTTTCAATGTTTAAAAATTAATGAGAAACGAAAACCCACTGTCAATAATAAAAAGATCAGACTTAGTTTTTTTCTTATCTGTGGGTGGAATCAACTCTGTTCATCTTTAAAACAGATTTTATTACAAAATCTCGAGCTACACGTTATTGAAGATAACCAACCCCTTGGTGCAAAAATAATGCCTTGCTGAAGAAATGAACTGACCATCATCAATATAACATGACTAAGAAAAAAATAATCTTTTCCATGCCATGTTGAAAAATACGCCTCGAAAATTGGGCCATAGATAGACTAAAGGCATTACAAATTTGGTAAAAATGGATAAGTTTCAAGATAGATGAAATATGTTGGTATTGGTATTCGCATTGATACAATGAGCATGAGAATTTACAGAATGATACAGCAGAAAATTTACTGTTTAAATAATAAAAAGTCTTCATGTTTCTACTACATGATGCTAAGTTCATACAGGAACAGCTTAGTTCCAACGTAAAAATAATAAAGGAAGGAAAAAGACAAGTATTAAGTAGACTTAGAAGACAATGAATGGTTGGCGACGCTATTGAAAGGAGGAATAGAAAATGATGATGGAAATTATACAGTTCAAGCAAACTGCTTTAAAACAGACATGCTCTTGGAGTAGTGCCAAACTCCAATGAACAAAAATGATACAATGGCGAATTTGATGAAATCAACACTGTGAGGAATATTTTGTTTTCTTTCATTATTTCTGAAAAAAAAATTGGTAATCGTATTTCACCGGAAAATTACAATATCAAGGCAGAACCGTTAACATTTGTACTATACTCGTAGATATAAGGATAGTTCGCATACATTTTTTAGATAGATTATAGAAAACATTACGTAATTCTAGGGAAGCCTGATGATAAAATAATCATTTTGGGACCTTTCTATTTTGAAAGTTCAATGTTCTTCAAATAATATATAATATTTGAGTACTATATTATTAATTGTTTTTGTGTTTAATTCGTAGAACTCCATTTAATTTTTTTTTTAATTTAATGTAAATCAAATTTAATAATGTTATTATTAAGTTCTGCAAGTATTTTTAGCTGTTATTATTGTGACAGCTGTTTCGGCGTTTAAGGCCATTTTCAAACTGTGGTTAATCCACATTGCAACGACTTATTTATATGATTTAATATACCCCCATTCCTTTAAAAATTTGGATGGATGGGTAATGGTTTATTATCGGTAAAATAAAAGCATTTCTTCAAAATTCGCAGAACATCTTTTAGTAAATAATCACGTCCCGCTTGACAACAACAGACCTAATCCCTTACATTAAATCAGAAATAACCAGAAATCTGTACAAATGAAAGCTAACACGAATGACTTTATACATTTTTAAAAAAATCCATAGATTCAGTAAACAAGCACAATGTAATCCGTCTTCCAGAGGGTAATAAACCAACCCGGAAGTAGTTTTAAAAAACACATTACTAAACAGTACCGTCGTATATAAAAACAATATTAGAAAGCAATGGGACTCACTCCTGAAATCGATGTTATATATACCATGGATTAAGTTTTAATTGTGCCAGTCTGACAATGCCCGTGATAGGGTGAAACCGGCACGGTCGAAACTTATTAAGTGAAAAAAGTAACAGGGGTTCGTTAATAAAAAAAAATCATTTTAAAATGGAATTCCACCATGAATTGAGTTTCGAAATTAGAAATAATATTAACCGTTGGGTTTAAATAGAAATAATATTTTTATTCACACGGAACAAGACTCTTTATTTATCTCAGCAAAAAAATATGGATTGGTAAACTCCTACTCTACGAATTTAAAAAATCCTTTTTGCACGTGTTCTCTGGTAAATTGAAGTATTTTCAGCTCAAAACATTATTTAAATAATAACCTACATAGGCTTGCAATAAAAAAATGTTAAAATAAAATTATACGAGTGTTCCTACCGGTGTTTGTTTGTTTTGTACTCAAATCTACAGTATTATTCCAAGCATTATGAAATTTTGCACACTTAACCTTAACCTAAGGTCACTCCATGAGATTTCAGAATACCACCTCATCCCCCTTTTCCCCCCTTAAAGGAGAATTTTTGTATTTCTTGATGAAATTTTGCACATGTGACATCCAAATAAGAGGAAAATTACTGGGTAGGGGCAGGAGTAGGGAGAGGGTAACACAAACTAAAAGCTTTACTCCAAACCATTCACAGACCCGAGCAACTCCGAGCACTTTAAGTAATCTTCAATACAATTGTGTTTTGAAAGTGGAACGAAGTCATCGAGTTTTAGTTCCATTAAAGTATATACGAGTAAATACCGACATGCGGGAAAATGATTGAAGTTTTGTTTTATCGATAGATAGTTAAAAGATTTCATAAACAAAATTAGTATTGTCAATGAACTAATGATTCATGTCACTGAGAAATTCAAGTTTCTTTTTAGCGAAAATTCTAAAAGCATTCATTTTTGCAGATGCGAAGGCGTAACTTTCAATAATGCCATTGCTGCGACATTGAGAGAATATTGGATATAATCAAGCTGCTTATCTCCACAAGGAAGGGAGGAAAAGCGATTGATACAGTAAACAGCTTATAGCCTTATAGCCCGAGATGCCGAGCTATCAATAAAGATACCAGAATACACTAAAACACATACAAAAGGTAAAGCCTGTAGGCTGTAGGACCGTGACGTCAACAAAACGAATGCGGGTGACATTTCTTTTGGAGAAAAGAAAATGTCATGTGAAATTTGTGCCGATTCATTGGATTGGGTGAAGTTTGTCAACTAGATTAATATTAATGCTGGTATGAGAAGAAACAAAAAGATTTTGGTTTTTTTTATCTACATACCCGTGAAATGATTAAATTTAAAAACTTCTCCACAATATCTTAACTATGAGGCAGAAAATCTTAAGCTGCTAAAACTCCGTAATGTTTAGATCTGGTGTAATTAGATTAATACTGGTAGATGCTTTATTATCGCTCTGGTGGAGGAACAGTATTCTGAATCAAAATATCGATCCCAGGTGACCAGATCTGTATGCATTATTATACAAATTAATTTGTTTAACTGATTTTACGTATAAATTCACACTATGTGGAGAACGCTGCGATATTACGATGACATGTTTATCTTCCCACTAAGATTTGGTTGGTGGAAATTGCCACTATGCAATAAATCCATCCATTAAAAATAATGTACATGTGTTATGTATAATAAGTACGTATTATGATTTTTATAAAGAGTAAATAAATAAATAAAATTTTAATAGCCAAGTAACTAACTAAGTAACTTCCAAACCTTTTTAATCTCCTCCAATTCCAATCCCAACAACCTTCAGTCTCACAACATACTTTAATTGGGGATACTATAATCCCATTGGCTCCCGCAGATGGGACAATATTCAATTGTGCAGTATTCACTTATTTTCTAAATAGCTTTTTTTTAATGTAATAATCAACGCAATTCAGCTTAACCAGGTGGTATGAATTATTAGTTTAATTAAAAAATTGAAAACGCTACGAGGTTTTTTGCGTATTTTAACAAATCTTGAGTGATGCCGGGTAGCAAAGCTTAGATTTTTATATTAAAAAAACTTATCAGGTAATGTAACCTGTGATAAGCGAGTGTTAGGAATATTTATTTTCGAAGTTGTTGTATTGCATGTTATAAGTAAAACCGACGCGACGTTTAATAAGGAACTCCATTCCATTTTTTTTTATTAATGTTGACATCCTAACTTGATTTTCTGTTTTTTTATTTTATTTTTTTAAAGTTCGTTTTCATGGTTAAAATAATTGTTAAAGTTTCAATTTCAAGCCCACCAAAACGCATGAAATCTATGGCTTGTTGAGTATGACGTCACACGAGTCAGTCAGATTAGCGATTCAATAGGCAGTAATCGATATTGTATGGATTTCATACAAAGCTTCGAGAACTTTATACTCAAATTTAACTGCTTTTAATGGAAGGAAACATTGTAGAATATCAGAGTCTCGTTATTATTGTAGGTGAATTGTACCTAAGTGCAAAAATACATTCATATCCGCAACTGATTAACAATTTATCAACGTTCAAAAAAAGTCCATATCCAACTTTTTAAAAACCAAAACTGGAAGACTTGCGCACATGTTGGTAACAGAAATGCGTATTATGATACCGCCGCATATCTGATATATCGATACCGGGTCCACAGATATTAGCGTTCTGACCGTTCCGAGATATTAAACGATATTTTGGTATTCATATCTATTGAATAATGATTTGGTACGTGATAATAATAATAATAATATTTTGATGATTTTTAGCGAAAAATTTTGGAGAAAATAACATAAAGGACGCTCTGTACAAACGTTTTTTTTTCCCAATGCTTTTTTTTTTCATTATTGAAATTTAGTACAATTTATTTCATTGCAATATTAAACTTCTCTTTTAATCATTGCTTATGTAGAGAAGCGGAGTGTACATATTGCGTTCAGATGGTTATATATTTACACAGTAATGTTTCCTAAAGTGTCACAAGATGCTTAAAATAATAATAATAATAATAATAATAAAATGGTTTACATGATTATATTTGAGAGTTGATGGTTTAATTATTAGAAAAAATGGAGTGCGTAGCGACAAATTTTGTTTTATAAGTTAAAACCATAATGTACAATGTGACGTAGGATATTCAACATATAGCATAACGGTTCTAGTGGTATATTATGTTGTCTATCTTCACTATAGGCAGTCTATCATAACTGGCGTTACTGACCATGCTCGATTCATTCGATATTCATCGTTATCTAATAATAATAAACCTTTGGTATCGCCGATATTTCTATAAAAATTATTCCTTCGGTGTCAATAATGAAAAAAACTATAAAAATAGCTAGAAATGACAAAAAAATACGAAATTTTAAATCGTTATATCCCATACCCTGTTAGGTCTATAGAGACCATTTTGATTTCCAATTGTACGCAAATTGTGTATACTTCAAAAAGTATTAAATGATTTATCCCGAAAAATTTGTCATTCGGGATTTAAAATCGACAAAAACGGTAGAAAGTTAAAAAAATATATTTTTTTTAATCTCGACTACAATTTCGGAGGTTGTGGGTTTAAATCCCAGCGTACGCATTTAATTAATCTGCGTCGTTATGCAATTAATTCGTTAAAAATAATATTAACAAAATATTTATGGTGCGTTCCAAAGTAAAAGATGCTTCAAATGGCTTTAGCCGTGCTTAGTGCTTAGATCTGAATAGCCCGGTACCTCCCCACCTTCCTCTTCCCCATCGCCTTCCCCTCCCCATAACTTTTACCCTTAAAATATACCACAATAAGGGATGTCATAATCCCACTGGCTTCGGACAGTTGGGACTCTTGTGCGGAATTCGCAAAAAAAATAAGAGTGTCAGGAGAATTCATAATGCGAAAGTAAATTGCAGAAGAATTAATCAATCAATGCAAAAATGATGTGAAAAAAGGACCCACCATGAATAACATAATACCGACAGACTAATATATTAATTAGGTAATATCACAAAAAACGGGAATGATAAAGAACTATTCCTCTTGCACTTTGTTACCATCTGGTTAGAATATTTTGATGCGATTTTAACCTGTAGTGCTTTGAATTATGTCTGAAAGGGAAATTATAATCGCTTGCGTTAATAAGCCCTAGCCATTTTCCACGCATGCGTCTGTCACGGACCTGACAAAAAATGACAGTAGATAGTTTTCCGAGAGAAGTATGCAAATTTTATAAGTTGTGGTACCTTTAATGGCTTGAAATAAAACTAAATATGTTACGCATCATAAGAAATAACGGGTTTGAGGTATCATTAGAAATCCTCCGTTTCCAGAATAACTGAAGAAATAATCACCAAAGTGCTAATGATATTGTGGTGTGCAAGGATTAGATTATGACGTACACAAATTCGTTAAAATTGGTATGAATTTTCAAGAAAAACTCTCAAATAGTCGCAATAAATAAACAACGATTTTACGGCAAAATTAACACGGTAAACATCGAAATTATAAGCAGTTAGGAATATTAAGAGCGGAGAAACCCTTATCTAGTTATATTTGGGCTCAAAACCGGTACGTGTGACGTCAGAAGCAGTGGTACCAACAGAACATGGTGATTTGGTGGTACAGTTTTTAGTTCACTTTTATATAACGATTTATAAAATCTACGTATAATTATATACAATAAAAGTTATATATTCAGAATCGGCATTTGCTGATCTATACGAATATATATTTTTAAAGCCATTATATTTTTCACTGGAGTTCCTTATTGTGACAAAGTTATTTATTAACAATACATTGTACGTAATTACAGTAATTACTTTTTCAATTTCGCGGGCTGTATAAATACGAGTATGTCCAATTCTCACATTATTGCTGACTGATGAATAGGTTACACGTGTTTTGGTGAGCTCAGCGATTTTTAATTCTCCTCAATGTTGACAAAACGTCGCCCTTTCACAGTGTTTTCATCTGCAAGAATGAGAAAAGGTCACAATAGACCATATCTGATGAATATGAAGCAGTTTTAGCAGTTATGATTCGTCGATCAAATACTCCTTAGTAATTTGCTAACTTTGCAACTAATCTTTGCTGCCACACGCCTAATGCCCAAAACATCCAAAAAAGTTGCTTGGCTTGAGCCAAATGACATAAAAATTCGTAGCA